>CM040398.1:1375000-1520000 GCA_022702515.1 Ilyophis sp. 1 JC-2022 | reverse complement strand
CCAAAACAGCTTCAATACGCCTTGGCATAGATTCTGTCTCTAGTCTAGCATATATTCTAGTCTCTGGAACTCTACTGGAGGGATGGAACACCATTCTTCCAAGAGATATTTTTTTTGATTATGGTGGTGGAGAACGCCGTCTAACACGTCGGTCCAAAATCTCCCATAGGTGTTCAATTGGGTTGAGATCTGGTGACTGCGAAGGTCATAGCATATGATTCACATAATTTTCATACTCATCAAACCATTCAGTGACTCTCGTGCCCTGTGGATGGGGGCAGTGTCATCCTGGAAGAGACCACTCCCTTCAGGATAGAAATGTTTTATCATAGGATAAAGGTGATCACTCAGAATAACTTTGTGTTGATTTGCAGTGACCCTTACCTCTAAGGGGACAAGCGGACCCAAACAACGCCAGTAAACAGAGCCACCGGAGCCCCTCACTGTAGGGGTTTGTATTTTACTTTGTCAACTGTCTGTATTTATAGCTGTACAAATTCTAAGGCCATACTTTTACAATATATTGCAGTATATTTGATTGTCCTGGGGAAGAAACAGGGCAAGTTTAAATATTCAGGCATGTTCACAGCCAGTTCTTGGTGCTTCAAGCACAAATACAAACACACACACAGCCATGAACGCATGCACTCAAACATAAACACACACTACACACACACACACACACACACTACCTACAACCAGCTCATATACACATACACACATTCACATACTACCTACAACCAGCTCATATACACATACACACATTCACATACTACCTACAAACAGCTCATATACACATACACACATTCACATACTACCTACAAACAGCTCGTATACACATACACACATTCACATACTACCTACAAACAGCTCATATACACATACACACATTCACATACTACCTACAAACAGCTCGTATACACACACACAACACAGACACAAAAAACGCACGTATACACACACACAACACATGCACACACAGCCATGCACGCATACACTCACACATACACGCACAATACACACACACTACCTATAAACAGCTTATATACACACACACACACACAACAAACACACACACGCTCACACATACACACACACACGCACTCAGCCACGCACGCAGGCACTCACACATGCACAATCACACACCACACACAAAAACACACACTTACACACATACACGCTCAATGCACACACACACACACACACACACACACACAACCTTTTAAAATAGATTGGTTGTCAGCAGCATAGACCTACTTTGCGTTGTTATAATGCAGGTATATCTGACAATGCCTGCATCTGAAATTATACAAACTGAATAAACAAACTGAATCGTTATTGTATTTGAACACTTTATTTCAACTTTGACTCACCCCCCGTTATCAGCTGTGCATTTATGTTTAATGCAGCATTCTAAGACTTTGTTTATATCCTGAACTGGAAAAAAACATTTGGACACACAATTAATAACCTATTTTGTTGTCATTCAAGGTCTATAGAGATTTTAGATTATTGCTTAGGAACTACTGTCAACACACTCAGAATTAAGGGGAATTCATTGAATGGGACGGCCAGGAAACTCCACTGCTCGGGCCCAGACAAATCCGCCCACTTCCTCTGCTTCAGCTCTTGTTAAATGCATTAGCGATGTTATTGTTGGCTAGGCGATCTGGACTTCTTTCACTGAAAGAAAGCTGACAAATCGGTCACAAAACCTTGGACATCTTATTGAGAACAACCTCTGAAAAATGTGCAACACCTTGAAATCTATTACAGTTTTTTACGATTGCTTTGATTAATTTTGCACAACAAAGTTTCAATGTGCAAAACTCTTAACACAGAATGCTATACTGCTCATTTTGGGTTCAAAATGTAATATAGCATGCAAAATAAAAATACCTGTGTCAAATCAGAGAACATTATATGCAAATGTTTATCATAGCACCAGAACATTGGATATGTTCATCGTTGAAGTTTAATTATTGGTGCATTTCCAAATACAACGGCCATTATCAAATAATGCTGTCAAACACAAAATAATTGCCATCAAAAAAGACTATGCAAGGGTCATTTCCTCATAAGTACTTGAAATGATGTACAGCAAGCATCCCTTGTGATAGACTGCAGTGTGTATGTATATATATATATATATATATATATATATATATATATATATATATAGCTTGTGTTTTTATGGAAGACAAACTAAATATTAGATTACAGTAGGTGACTGTATATGAAGTTTAATCATTGAAAACAAATCATACAGTAATGCAGTAAACTCAACTGTATTTTACAGTAAAAGCAAAAACAACAGTAACAGCAAAAACAGTAAAAGCAAAAGCAGTTTCTTTAAACTTTACAGTAAAAAAAAAAGAAATGCATTTCAGTGCATAAGCAGCATCTTGCCTCTCTGCTGCATTTGGCCACAGCATTTCATTTACGTTGCATCTGATGTCTTCATTTGCAAGGCAGCGTTGGTAAAATCTTCGGGAGTGTCTTATCCACCCCTGGCACTGCTGGGCTGTAATGTCATCGCACGCCTCATCCATGGCCTGAAGGAGTGTCGCCTGCTCATACGGACGCCGATCATACACCTTCCACCTCCAGGCCGAGAAAAACTCCTCTATGGGGTTTAGAAAGGGGGAGTAAGGTGGAAGGAATTGTGATCGGAACTCTGGATGGGCTGTAAACCAGTCTCGCACAGCCAATGCACGATGGAAGTTTACATTGTCCCAGACAATGATGAACACCATCTGAGCATTTGGCTGTACGAGACGATTGTACAGCCCCTCCAGAAAATGTATGAGGCGCATGGAGTTGTATGCCCCCAGCAGAGGGTCACGAGCCTCAACTCCATTGCGGGAAATGACAGCACACATTGAGATGTTGGCTCCACGCTGTGGCATTTTATGTAGTGGTGAAGAGATTATCAATTGTGTTGCAATGCTACTCACCTGGGCAAGGTTGTTGGAAGTACTGAGACATGACTACAAACACATGTTGAATTGATTTAGTGATCTGCATTTGTATTAACAGTTTTGCACTTTGTATGTCAGCATAGGATATAGTGTCTTAAGGTACGAATTCTGCAAGTCAGTTTAACACTTTGCGTTAACAGTTTTACACTTTGTATGTCAGCATAGGATGTAATGTCTTAGAGTACGAATTTTGAAAGTCAGTTTGGCACTTTGCATTTAGATTTTTGTACATTGAAATTCTGCTGTGCAAAATGAGTCAAAGCAATCGTAAAAAACTGTAAGTGAACACGTGTTTGCTCATGCCTTAAACCACATGCGCTCCACTTCAGCACACATAATCTCCAAAGGTAGTCCTGTTGGGATGTTAAAAATGAGAGGTTAATATTAACAGGCTTTGAAAGTATCATCATTGTGTCTGATAACATGACCTCAACACATAATCTTACAAGTGATTTGATCCAGCATATTGTATCTATGGTTTGATGAAAGGTTTCGTGGGTAGCAGGGTGGCACAGTGGTGCAGTGGTAAGCACTGTTGCCTCACGGCAAGAAGGTACCGAGTTTCAATCCCAGCTGAGGAGTTTGCACATTTTCTCTGTGTCCGCATGGGTACCCCCTGGGTACCCTCCGGTTTTCTCCCACAGCCTAAAGACATGCAGGTTAGGCTAATTGGAGACTCTAAATTGCCCATAGGTATGAATGTGTGAGTGAATGGTGTGTGTACCCTGTCCAGGGTGTATTCCTGCCTCTCACCCAATGCATGCTGGGATAGGCTCCAGCCCCCTCACGACCCAGACCAGGAATAAGTGGGTTAGATCATGGATGGATGGATGGATGGATGTCAAAGGTAGCAGCAGGCAGGTAAATGAACAGACACAAAGTATCCTTTGAACAACAGTAAAGCTAAATAGTATAGCGTGATAATTTTAATCGGGTTGAATGTTATATTTCTGCATTGGTATTGTGTATAAGTATTGTGAGCTTTATGTCATCTTCTTAATGGCTCCTAATTGACCAGCCTTTTACCCATAAATATGAAAAATCTGTGATAAACTTTTCATTTTTGAGCCGGAGGTAAATTCAAGTTTGTGGAGTTTAAAATCTGTATTGGAAAGTACCAAAAATCACCCACAAAAAATAAAAATGTTGTATATTTTCTTATGTTTTATACAGCTACAGAGCACAGACTTCACACAACTTCTGTGCATACAAAGTTGTTACAGGACTTTTGAAAACAGCATCATGTTTATTGTTGCATGTTTACTATTTAATAACAATCCTGGAAATAAAAATTCATACAAGAAAAAAAAGGCACTAGTTTTTAAGAGACGTCATTGAACATTGAAATTGATCCAAATAAAATATGAGGGTTAATGTTGTCGTGTTCGTAAATTAACTTAAATTGTGTTTTGTTAATTCATATTTGAATACCTGAAAGCCATAGGTGTGTGAAGCAACATGGTCATAAAGTGCATGCATTATCATAACCCTTTTATGACATATTCAACTGAACAATGTGAGATATGTATACAAGCATTTTGTGAAAGTTATCAGAGCATGTGACCCCTTGTGCGAGGTGTGACACCTTGCATTTCACAAGCACTTTAGCAGCCCTTATTTTTGAAAGCAGCCCTTGATGGTTTTTCCAGAACTGACCAGTGTCTGTGGTCATGTGTTTAGCTACAGAGCAGGAATCTCCCTTAAACCACAGTGCAGACGGACCTGCTGCAATTATATGGGAATTGTGGTCCCCAGTAGAACTGCATCTCTCTCTCTCTCTCTCTCTCTCGCTCTCACTCTTTCTATCTTGCTCTCTCTTTCTCCCTCTCTCTCTCTCTCTCTCTCTCTCTCTCTCTCTCTCTCTCTCTCTCTCTCTCTCTCTCTCTCTCTCTCTCTCTCTCTCTCTCTCTCTCTCTCTCTCTCTCTCTCTCTCTCCTCTCTCTCTCTCCCTCTCTCTCTCTCTCTCTCTCTCTCTCTCTCTCTCTCCCTCTCTCCTCTCTCCCCCTCTCTCTCTCTCTCTCTCTCTCTCTCTCTCTCTCTCGCTATCCCTCTCTCTCTCCTCTCTCTCTCTCTCTCTCTCTCTCTCTCTCTCTCTCTCTCTCTCTCTCTCTCTCTCTCTCTCTGTAATTATGTCTGCTGCACACTGAGTGACAGAGAGAAACCTGCGCTGTGCTCTCGTGAGTAGCACGCCCAGCCTCCTCTCTTTCCTCAGAGCCTCAGTGTCTACAGGGTAGGGTGGGGGAGCTCCCCGACGGCGCCTTTTTGCTGTGTGAAAAAAAGGCAACGGGAACGGCAGGACGCAGCGGCCTCTGCCTCAACACGCATGCCGTGCAATTACGTGCTGCTTCATTTCTTTTCAGTGGGTGGTAAGTAAGCACCTTTACATTCTAATTATAGCAAATTTGTCAGAGAACATTTTAGGACTCTGGGAGAGGAATGCGTCTCCTCTGCTGTTCTGACCTACAGACACAGTTATCTTTAATCACAGGGTGTGTTCACATCGCAGACATCCATGTTCTATATGACATCGGTGTCCTGTGAGTGAAATGGCATGTAGATTCTCTGCAGATGGAAGACACACACACACACACACACAGACACACACACACACACAGCTCAGTGTGTAACTACTGAGAGTGCTCACACACACACACACACACACACACACACAACAGATGGAAAAGGTTTCTTTATGTACACATCTTTTACATATAAAGACCACGCTTCAAGAAGATTTGTGTGTCTATGTGTATGCGTGTGTGTGTAGTTGTGTGTATATGTTTATATGCGTGCGCGTGTTTGCATCTTCGCAACTTACAAGATCTCCAAAAAAATTATAATAATCCATTCACTCACCTCTTCCGTTTCCTGTCTGTTCATTGTTCCCTCGCCCTTTAAGATGAGTAAGCTCAGGTAAGACTCTGGTGTCCAGGCCACAGGTGTGTGTGGTAATCTTAAAAAAGCTCCGACCCTCTCAGATTCTTGCTCCTGACAATGACCATGGATCCCCGGCGTAGAGTTACTCATCCACATTATCCTTTGCAGATCAACTGTGACATATGAATCAGTAGGCCATTCTCTATACTGGTTAGAGTTACCTTTAAACCAGACCACGTCTCAATCTTCTCTCTCTTCCTCATCCTACAAGCACGAGTCTGTCTACCTGCCCTGTCACCTCACTGGAATCAGCTCGCACATTTCACCTGTCTACCTGCCCTGTCACCTCACTGGAATCAGCTCGCACATTTCACCTGTCTACCTGCCCTGTCACCTCACTGGAATCAGCTCGCACATTTCACCTTTCCTTGTACGCCGGTGACATTTATCACATGTTTCTAAACAGCGAAATGGATAGTTGAAGAAATTGTTGGTGCTTCTTCTAATCCTCTTAGAGAGCAGCTTACCTGAAGTCAGAGATTATGTTGTAAGAGCACACCAGTCATTTTAATATGTTAGGTACATGCGATGCATTTATCTTGGAGTTCTTCATGAAAGAGAAAAAAACGCATCTGAACAGGTTTCTGTCCTGCCCATGAAACTAAAGTTATGCCAATGCAAGCGTATCAGTACCATGTCTGGTGTCAAGACCAAGACTCTGGTGTCGGCTGTGGCTCAGGAGGTAGAGCGGGTCGTCCGCTGATCGCAGGGTTGGCGGTTCGATCCCCGGCTCCTCCTGTGGTCACTCCTGACCACATGTCGAAGTGTCCTTTGGCAAGACACTGAACCCCAAACTGCTCCCAATGAGCAGCTGCCGCCATTGGTGTGTGAATGTGTGTGTGAACGGGTGAGTGAGAGGCCATTGTAAAGCGCTTTGGATAAAGGCGCTATATAAGTGCAGTCCCTTTAATAATGTATCACTGCCATGTCACAGGTAATAATAATAATAATAATACCTGGCATTTATATAGCGCCTTTCTCGACACTCAAAGCGCTTACAATGATGAGGGGGAAACTCGCCTCAACCACCACTAATGTGCAGCACCCACATGGGTGATGCAGCGGCAGCCATTTTGCGCCAGAATGCTCACCACACATCAGCTGAGGTGGAGAGGGAGAGAATATATATATTTTTTTTTTTTGCCAATTAAACTGGGGGATGATTCAGTGGCAGATTGAAAGAGCCTGGGTTGGGAGTTTAGCCAGGACACCGGGGAAACCCCTACTCTTTGCAATAAGTGTCATGGGATCTTTAATGACCACAGTGAGTCAGGACCTCGGTTTAACGTCTCATCCGAAAGACGGCATCTCCTACAGCACAGTGTCCCCATCACTGCACTGGGGCATTAGTGTTTTTTATTTGACCAGAGGGAAGACTGCCCCCTACTGGCCCACCAACACCACTTCCAGCAGCAACTTGGTTTTCCCAGGAGGTCTCCCATCCAAGTACTAACCAAGCCCACACCTGCTTAGCTTCAGCCATTCAGCAGGAGCAGAGTGCATGGTGGTATGGCTGCTGACAATAATGTAATCACAGGTCATAATGTATCACTGCCAGGTCACAGGTAATAATGTATCACTGCCAGGTCACAGGTAATAATGTATCACTGCCAGGTCACAGGTAATAATGTATCACTGCCAGGTCACAGGTAATAATGTATCACTGCCATGTCACAGGTAATAATGTATCACTGCCAGGTCACAGGTAATAATGTATCACTGCCATGTCACAGGTAATAATGTATCACTGCCAGGTCACAGGTAATAATGTATCACTGCCAGGTCACAGGTAATAATGTATCACTGCCAGGTCACAGGTAATAATGTATCACAGGTAATAATGTATCACTGCCAGGTCACAGGTAATAATGTATCACTGCCAGGTCACAGGTAATAATGTATCACTGCCAGGTCACAGGTAATAATGTATCACTGCCATGTCACAGGTAATAATGTATCACTGCCAGGTCACAGGTAATAATGTATCACTGCCAGGTCACAGGTAATAATGTATTACTGCCAGGTCACAGGTAATAATGTATCACTGCCAGGTCACAGGTAATAATGTATCACTGCCATGTCACAGGTAATAATGTATCACTGCCAGGTCACAGGTAATAATGTATCACTGCCAGGTCACAGGTAATAATGTATCACAGGTAATAATGTATCACTGCCAGGTCACAGGTAATAATGTATCACTGCCAGGTCACAGGTAATAATGTATCACTGCCATGTCACAGGTAATAATGTATCACTGCCAGGTCACAGGTAATAATGTATCACTGCCAGGTCACAGGTAATAATGTATCACTGCCAGGTCACAGGTAATAATGTATCACAGGTAATAATGTATCACTGCCAGGTCACAGTTAATAATGTATCACTGCCAGGTCACAGGTAATAATGTATCACTGCCAGGTCACAGGTAATAATGTATCACTGCCAGGTCACAGGTAATAATGTATCACAGGTAATAATGTATCACTGCCATGTCACAGGTAATAATGTATCACTGCCAGGTCACAGGTAATAATGTATCACTGCCAGGTCACAGGTAATAATGTATCACTGCCAGGTCACAGGTAATAATGTATCACTGCCAGGTCACAGGTAATAATGTATCACTGCCAGGTCACAGGTAATAATGTATCACTGCCATGTCACAGGTAATAATGTATCACTGCCAGGTCACAGGTAATAATGTATCACTGCCAGGTCACAGGTAATAATGTATCACTGCCAGGTCACAGGTAATAATGTATCACTGCCATGTCACAGGTAATAATGTATCACTGCCAGGTCACAGGTAATAATGTATCACTGCCAGGTCACAGGTAATAATGTATCACTGCCAGGTCACAGGTAATAATGTATCACAGGTAATAATGGTTTAAAATGGCATCAGACATGATGATACTGAACTACTGAGCAAATTGGGCACTGCTGGAAAGTGCTTTAATAAAGAAGAGCATGGGGTTTAAAGGTGTGTGGTATGAGTGGGTCTAAGAGCATGGGGTTTAAAGGTGTGTGGCATGAGTGGGTCTAACAGAATGGGGTTTAAAGGTGTGTGGCATGAGTGGGTCTAACAGAATGGGGTTTAAAGGTGTGTGGCATGAGTGGGTCTAACAGAATGGGGTTTAAAGGTGTGTGGCATGAGTGGGTCTAACAGAATGGGGTTTAAAGGTGTGTGGCATGAGTGGGTCTAACAGAATGGGGTTTAAAGGTGTGTGGCATGAGTGGGTCTAACACTGCCAGTTTCCCACATTGTCAAATCATGGATGAAGTTTGGAAAAATTATCCACTGGCTGAGAACGTCTGGAACGGAGGGAATATTGGGTTTGAGGACTTACCTGAGGTGATGTGATGACTGACCAACATTACAGTTTTCACTTATATCAAATGCTCTTATATACCACCTCCATGAGAATACAGCTTTAAATAGAAATTATAAAAAAGCTCAGTTAATGCCACATAGGCAGACCAAAATAACTATTTTTGCTGAATATCTAAGCGACCTTTCAATGTGAATTGTTTTTATTAAAAGGTCTAAAAATATAAAAGTTTACAGATTTATTGGAGGACCTTCAAGCAAGAGACAAATTTATCAGTGACTTTATGCCAAAGTTAGTGTCCCGGCGTTACTAATAGCATGAAAATAAAATGAAAACAGTGCTCCCAGCAGTCCTTTAATGTGCAGCTAATAGATTCTTTGTAAACCACCCTTAACCACAGGGCAGGAGTGTTTTTAATGCACCCTTAACCACAGGGCAGGAGTGTTTTTAATGCCAGCACTACATTAAATGACACATAAAGCTCAGTATCACAGACCAGCTCACTAGAGGCAGCGCTGCTTGTGTCATTCAGGGGCTGCTTGTGTCATTCAGGGGCTGCTTGTGTCATTCAGGGGCTGCTGGTGTCATTCAGGGGCTGCTGGTGTCATTCAGGGTGACAGGTGGGAGAGTCACTGAGCATCGATTAGCAAATGTTAAGTCAGAAAACTTCTTATACCTTGGAGTATAATTTTTACATGCTGTTTAGTTCTTTACTAAGTAGGAGCAAGACAGAGGTTCCGGGATCTTCTCTGCGTGGAGTCTCACCGTGCTCACGTGGATTTCCTCCCACAGTCCAAAAACATGTAGGGACTTTACAGGTCATCATACATGTGTGTGTGTGTGTGTGTGTGTGTGTGTGTGTGTGTGTGTGTGTGTGTGTGAAAGAGTGTGTGTAATACACAGACTCACACACAGACACACACTCACACACAGACATGCACACACAAACATACACTCACATGCAGGCACGCACACACACACTCACATGCAGGCAGGCACACACACACTCACACGCAGGGCACACACACACTCACACGCAGGCCCACACACACACACACACACACACACACACACACTCACACGCAGGCACACACACACACTCACACGCAGGCCCACACACACACACACACACTCACATGCAGGCCCACACACACACACACACACATACACTCACACACACACCCCTATTAGGTAGGCACCTGGATACAGCTTTATTTGTTCCGTAAACATGTGGTACGGTATAATTGAATTATCAACTAAATCTCTTTTGCATCTCTGAGAGATTAACTACAACAAGGAACTGCATTGTCGAGGACAGCCTTGCAGTTGATTCCGCTGTGGCGGAACTAGAAAGAGGAAAGACTATGATTGCAAGCAAAGAAATAATGATAAGAAATATTAATCTACCGGTAGATGGTGATCTCCTGGAGCAAAGGGGAGTTTGCAATATGTGGAGATGATCACTGAGATTTTAAATATAAGGAAGAAAGTGGTTAACAACGCTTCTGAGGGAACATCTAGCAGCAATGTGTCATCCAATGGATTTAACTGGGCTTGAGAGCATCAGCTATAAGAGTGAATACAGTATGAATAACCACTCATCACGTTATTTCGTGTTTTTACCTTACCTTTCTAAACAAAAAGTATTTCTAGTGCACTTCTATGAGTATCACTGACAACATTCTGTGTTTCCCACCTACTTTACGTGTGTCTTATGAGAAGAGAGCTGCCAAAGGCTGGCTCAATGTTTTAGACAAGAAGCTTCATCTGGGATAGTCTGACCCCTGTACGTGGTTCCTGTTTGTGACATTTCCCTGGCTCTCCCAGGGTCCTGTGTCCTGACGGGCCGTCGCGAGCTGCGCTGCAGATCCGCGGGCCCAGGGCCAAGTTCCCAGGGCAGTGCGGTGGTCCTGCGTAATTCCAGATGTCCATCTGGTTGGTGGTTTGGACGGGATTTCCAGGGTCTGCGGCCCCTTCTTGTGACCTCACATTCATCAGCTGCTGCCTCTACTCCCCCCCCCCCCCCAAACCCTGCTGGCCTTCTCCCACTGAAATAAGACCATTAGATTTGGGGGGGTTGTACTTGTAGTAAAGACTATCAAGGGATTGTTCTCCAGAAGAACCCTCGTCCCAAAAACCTGCAGGGTCCCCTGGTCTTTCTTCCACTATAAAATTGGCCTTAAAACTCACCTTGAAACTCAGATCCAAGAATCCAGGTGAGGTGAGCTAACTGTGTAATGAACTGCTTTAACTGATCAGTTAAGTGCTGCGTAACAACGAAAGCAAACTAGATTAACAATTCCTAAATAAATTGTAGGTGTGGTTGCTTTGCAGTGGTATTAATTGCTGGAAATAGAATAGAAATATGATAATATGATAAAGTATAAGGTGGTAAATAAAAGGTGGAAATGGTATGAAGTGGTAATGTGGTATAAAGGGATCTAAAGAAGGTGAAAGTGTTAAAATAGTGTGATGTATTTTTGGTAAGTATAAAGAACCTGGAAGTGATACAAAGAAGTAATGAATTGTGATGAAAGCACAAAAATGTAATGTAAAATTAAGTGGGATAGTATTGTTAGGTCATAACAGTGTTGTAGAGGAAGGCATTGTGATGTCATAAGCAGTGTAATATGTTACAGATTGTATCAGTTTTAAAAATTTGCCCATTTACTCCTGTTAATCTTTTTATCTGAAAAAGTGTATATGGTATAAAGATATAAAGTAATAGCAACCTGGAGGGTGTATAAAGGTGTAATATGAGGTATGAATGGTGTTAATAGTGTGAATGGTGTAGGAGGAGATAAGTTCTCAAAAAGTGGTAGAATAATAATAAGTATGGTGAATAACAAAAGGTGTGGTTTCACAACCACACCTAATGACCCTGCAGCTCACCAGGACCACAGTTGAGGATCCCAGGAGACCCTGTGGCTCTCCAGCACCAGGGTTGAGGATCCCAGGAGACCCTGTGGCTCTCCAGCACCAGGATTGAGGATCCCAGTAGACCCTGTGGCTCTCCAGCACCAGGATTGAGGATCCCAGTAGACCCTGTGGCTCTCCAGCACCAGGATTGAGGATCCCAGTAGACCCTGTGGCTCTCCAGCACCAGGGTTGGGGACTCCAATAGACCCTGTGGCTCTCCAGCACCAGGGTTGAGGATCCCAGGAGACTCTGTGGCTCTCCAGCACCAGGGTTTGGGACCCCAGTAGACCATGTGGCTCTCCAGCACCAGGGGTTAGGACCCCAACAGACTCTGTGGCTCTCCAGGATGAGGGTTGGGACCTCCAAAAATATTACACAGCAACTTTTATAAGAAAACCCCCACCTCACCCAGGCTAGTGTGGGGAACCCAACTCCCAGGAAGGCCAAATGTGTTTCGGGAAAATATAACAGCTCATGCTCTTAAGTTTTGAATTACACACTAAACTGGTTCCCTTGCAGATTAGATCACAGTTAAAAAGTTTAATCTATGCACACAAAAACTTCAGCTTCAGCTGTCATTCATGAACCTATCAACGAATGTCGCTAAAATGTCAGATCACATAAAAAAGTGGATTACTTTTGTGCCTTTTGCAAAATGTCTGACAGACACCTGCACATATGGAGCCATACATATAAGGCATATCACAGTTCAAATTTACTTCAGTGAGCAGAAATATTAAGAACAGTGAAAAACATACTCATACTCCAAGATGTAAGAATGATGGCTATGAATAAAGAATCTTTGATCAGTAGAATCAGATGTGTAACTGCTTGGTTGGAACAAAAGCCTGCACCCACAACAGCCCTTACTGGATAGAACTGAGGCTCCCTGCACCCACACCGGCCCTTACTGGATAGAACAGAGGCTCCCTGCACCCACACCAGCCCTTACTGGATAAAATTGAGGCTCCCTGCACCCACACCAGCCCTTACTGGCTCCCTGGCCTAAAGGGAAATTGAGAGGTGCGGTGCACCGGACGGCTTATTGTTTGATGCAACTTTACCAATAGAAGTAAACAGTTATGTCTGTTCGATATCACAGAGTGTGCTGCTTTACCCACTCTCTCAGAGCGCCATTCTAGTTTGTTATGAAATCATCCAGGATTTTTACCACAATATCTAAAAAGATTCTTTTCAATTTCAACGTGTCCAGGATAAAAGTTTGTCATAATGTTTATTTGCGTTACAGAGTAAATTATCCCTGTGATGCATTATTTTCATGAATCTTAGAGGGATTAACTATAACAGGGAACTGTATTGTAGGCCACAGCCGTGCAGTTTATTCCACTGTATAGCAAAGTATAATGATATGGAATATTAATCTACTGGTAGATGGTGATCTCCTGGCGCAAAGGGGTGCTTACAATATAAAGAAATGATCACTGAGATTTTAAATAGAAGGAAGAGAGTGGTTAACAAGACTTCTGAATTAACATTTAACAGCAAGGTGTTATCCAATGGAGTTAACTGGGCTTGAGAGCATGAGCTATAAGAGAAAATACAGCATGAATATCCACTCCTCACATTATTTTGTATTTAATAAAATAAAATATATATATATATTATGGGCTTTTTCAGCTTTATTCCACAGCACAGTGTAGAGAGGGGAGCAAGAGAGAGGGCGAGACATGCAACAAAGGTCGTGTGATCAAATTCAATCCACCCATGTCATGGCTCGCAACGAGCATGTGGACGGCGCTCGATTTCTTCTTGATTTACTAAACCATTAGCATGCGCAAAACTTTTTAGCACACGGAAAATCAATAACATGACCAATGACTGGTCATAGTATTTGTTTTTCACCAATCATTGGTTGTGTTATTAGTTTTGCGTGCGCTAAAAGGTTTTGCACACGGTAAAGGCCTTAGTAAATCAGGCCCACGTAGTATTTCTAATGCACTTCTATGAGTATTACTGACAACTTTATGCTCCCCACCTACTGTTGACTTATGAGAGAGCCAAAAGCTTAACGTGTGAAATTAATGTGTGAGTCTTAGGCAAAAAAAACATTGTTGTGGACAGCAAATATGTCACAAATTCAACATTGGCAGCAAATATACTGTAAAAAGACCAGGTAATTTATTAATAATAATAAATACACGATGGCCATGCTTTACTTTATAATGCCTTGAGAAATAACAGCGAGACAGTTTGCAAAGAGGGGAACGAGTCAATGATAGCCGTTTTTGATTCAGAGTTGTATATGTGCGGGTTCTAAATTTACTCAAGTTGCTCTAAGGTCATAGCTATCTCATGCCTTCTGGAGTTACATGGATAATGGCGTAAAAAGCCCTGCGTTCGTCACAACGCTTGTTTACCTTTGAAGCGGATTAACGTTGCAGGCATGCGTCAGACTGCAGTGAGTAGGCAGTGCACGACAGATCGAGGGGGAGGCATGTATCCCCGCAAACCACAGGTATTTCCATTAATATCTCTCAACGTGCTTGCTGTGGGATGCAGCTCATGTGGTTAAGCAGAAATATGCGAGAGGCTCTTAGATCATTGTTTTGTGTAACGCTCAACATGCTCCTAGAATGTGCCTTAATGCTCGAGTCTCATCTGAACCCAGTCTGCTGTGCTTCAATACTGACCCAGAAATGCACTCAGACACAAATATCATGTACCTTCTCGGAATCCAGAGTGAAATTTCAAGCAAATGAATAAATATTATTTGACTGTGTTGTACACATTCCAGAGAGATAAATGTTGTTTGAAGCATGTTTACGGTCATCAGATTTTCCCTCTTTATTTTTGTATAGTTTTTTAGTAAAGTTTAGTTTTATATGTTTTTTTATTTTTGGTAGATACTGATTGGGACAGCACATCCTCTTGTGTAGTGAATGTTTTTGGAGAAAAGTTGAAATGACTGAATAAGGTATGAAGAAGCAGCTGACACTCTTTTGCTTACCTGTGCTGAAGGTTCCCATGTTACATTAAAGGATTCATTGTTTATAAATTTCCCACATCCTACCGGAGGTTTCCTGCTTTACCTCATTCAGCCACCGGGAGTGCAGTGGTCCCCTCGCACGGTTGGATCTGTGACACGGTTTTCCATTGGCTCATTAGCTCTGTACGTCACCTTCAGTGATGTTGGCTTCGCCCCTCTGAGTTAAGTACCTCAGAGATGGATCAAGGCTTTCCAGTACTCACAGGGCACCCACTAATGAAGTTACATTAATGATCAACAACAATGTAGAAGCAAGAGGCAGATGGCTTTAATTTGAGTTTGTGTAGTTAAACCCGCGCTTGACTGAGCTACTCCATTAATTTGGAGCGGTTCTCCTACACTCAGAACTGCCAAAGCACTTACGGACGCTATGAAATCGGTTTTTGACCAGCACAGTTCCGATCAGGAGGCTAGGCGCCTTATTTGCCTTCGCCAGGGTAATAAAACAGTGGCTGATTTTTCGATCAGATTTCGTGCCCTAGCAGGTGAGACAGGTTGGCCGGACGCTCTCCTTATAATTCAATTCACAGAGGCGTTGCGCGATTCCATTCAGGATGCCTTGGCAGTGCTGGAGCCGTGTGAGACGCTAGAGGTTTTAGACTCTACGGCCATTTGCAGCAACAATCGTGTCAGAGATCGAGTAGGAAAGCAGGAGATACTAGGTTGGCAGGAACGCTTGAGTTTTTCTTACCTCCCAAGTACCCGCAGAGTATACTAACCTAGTATACTAACCTAGCTGAGGTTTTCAGTAAGCAGAGAGCCATTTCTCTTCCTCCACACCGCCCTTATGACTGTGCTATTGAATCGTATCCTGGCACCACCCCTACCAGAGAAAGTCTTTATTCTTTATCTGCCCCCGGAGAGTTCTGGCATGATAAAATATATCGAGGAGGCGCTAGCCATCAATGTCATCACCGTTAAAAACTGGGACCCGCTTCCTCTGATGAATTCTGCGTTCGAGCGTCTTCAGGGGGCAGAAATTTTTTCCAAACTTGACCTCCGCAATGCCTATAACCAGGTGCGCATGCGTGAGGGCGATGAATGGAAAACCGTGTTTAATACTTATAGCGGCCACTACGAATAACGGGTCACGCCGTTCGGGCTCACTAGCGCCCCCTCTGTGTTTCAGGCAGTAGTTAACGATGTACTGCGGGAGATCCTGGAGAGATTCTTATTCGTCTACTTAGACGATATTTAAATTTTCGCTCCCGATCTACAGATCTCACATCGGTCATGTAAAGCAAGTTTTGAAAGCTCTGTTAGAAGCTAAACTATTCGTCAAGGCAGAATTCGTCAAGGCGGAATTTCATGCCAGCACTGTTTCATTTTTAGGGTTCATCGTTTCGGGGGCAAAGTCCGTATGGATCCTGATAAACAAGTTCAGCGTTTTCTTGGTTTCACCAATTTTTATCTTCGATCGGTCCGACAGGCCCACTACCCCAGAGCCTATTGTGCCAGCTGCCCAGATCGTTGCTCCTGTATTGTGGGACATTAAAGTGGCGGTCCAAGAGGCTTTGCACCTAAACCCGGGCCTTTTTGTGCCTTCCGATGTGAGGTCTCGGGTACTCCAGTGGAGTCATTCCTCACAATTCGCTGCGCATCCTGGCCAAGTTTCGTCAATTTTTTTGTGCGCACTTCGGTGCCCTCCACGCGGGATTTGCCCCTGCGGGTTGAGTTTTGCAAACTCGCTCCGTGCTATGTGGGTCTTTTTAAGATCGTCCACAAAACTAACCCAGTTACAGTCCGCCTCCAGTTGACGAGCCTCCATGCGTGTTCACCCCACCTTTCACGTTTTCTGACTCAAGCCGGTGCTCGTCAGCATATGGCCCCTGTGGAGAAATCTCCGCCCCCTCCTCGGGTCGTGGAGAGAGGTCCGGCTTATACGGTACGCCGGATTTTTGGCGGAGAGACGACTGTGTAGGGGCTTTCAGTGGACTAGGAGGGCTATGGCCCTGACGAGCGATGTTGGGTCCCATAAAAAAAACATTTTGGACCCTGAATTTATTAAGGACTTCTGTAGGGATAAGCCTGGGGGATCATCTGGGGCCATCTTTTAGAGGGGGGGGTCCTGTCATGGGTTGTGGCTTTCTTCCCTCGTTTGCTAGTTTTCTTTCTCTCTGCGCCGGTTAGCAATCTATTTGATTTTTTATGCATTCTGCCTTGGGGCTTTGCTCTTCCCCGCTGATTATTATTTTCACCTGTTCACCTACCTGTTAGGTATTTAAGCCTCTCTCTTCCGCTTCCGGATGCTTCGTTATCATTTTGTGCCTTCACAAAGTCAGTTGGTTTTGGTCTCTCTGCAGTTTATAAAAAGATACTTTTTTTGGTTTCACAGTTGAGACATTTTTCAGCCTAGAAGCCTAGGGAATTCGTTTTTCTGTTCCCTTATTTATTTTTCCACGTTCTGAAGGTGCATTGTTTATTGTCATTTTTTCGCTATCTTTTTAGCATCTTCTCTCTGCCCGTGTTTACGTGGCTAGCCTGTTTTATAGGGGTGTGTTATTGTTTTGGCTACTGCCAGGGACTTTCTATTTATTTTTCCTTAGTCGTGTTTGGCTCATCGTTATTCTGCACAAACCCTCACAGTATGGGCCAGTGTGGATAGCCACACATATGGACACATAGCTGTGTGTGTGATGTCTATGGGCCAGTGTGGATAGCCACACATATGGACACATAGCTGTGTGTGTGATGTCTATGGGCCAGTGTGGATAGCCACACATATGGACACATAGCTGTGTGTGTGATGTCTATGGGCCAGTGTGGATAGCCACACATATGGACACATAGCTGTGTGTGTGATGTCTATGGGCCAGTGTGGATAGCCACACATATGGACACATAGCTGTGTGTGTGATGTCTATGGGCCAGTGTGGATAGCCACACATATGGACACATAGCTGTGTGTGTGATGTCTATGGGCCAGTGTGGATAGCCACACATATGGACACATAGCTGTGTGTGTGATGTCTATGGGCCAGTGTGGATAGCCACACATATGGACACATAGCTGTGTGTGTGATGTCTATGGGCCAGTGTGGATAGCCACACATATGGACACATAGCTGTGTGTGTGATGTCTATGGGCCAGTGTGGATAGCCACACATATGGACACATAGCTGTGTGTGTGATGTCTATGGGCCAGTGTGGATAGCCACACATATGGACACATAGCTGTGTGTGTGATGTCTATGGGCCAGTGTGGATAGCCACACATATGGACACATAGCTGTGTGTGTGATGTCTATGGGCCAGTGTGGATAGCCACACATATGGACACATAGCTGTGTGTGTGATGTCTATGGGCCAGTGTGGATAGCCACACATATGGACACATAGCTGTGTGTGTGATGTCTATGGGCCAGTGTGGATAGCCACACATATGGACACATAGCTGTGTGTGTGATGTCTATGGGCCAGTGTGGATAGCCACACATATGGACACATAGCTGTGTGTGTGATGTCTATGGGCCAGTGTGGATAGCCACACATATGGACACATAGCTGTGTGTGTGATGTCTATGGGCCAGTGTGGATAGCCACACATATGGACACATAGCTGTGTGTGTGATGTCTATGGGCCAGTGTGGATAGCCACACATATGGACACATAGCTGTGTGTGTGATGTCTATGGGCCAGTGTGGATAGCCACACATATGGACACATAGCTGTGTGTGTGATGTCTATGGGCCTTTTCCAAGCTCGTGGACTCTGTTCTTGTCAGGAATAGAGAACGAGCTGAAGAATTCAGAGACGAGGGGTCATAACCCAACACACTCTGTTTCCTGTGGGCTGGGACTCTATGTCCAACCGCTCAGCCAATGCTGATGAGCTCAGTGACGGTGACGAGGAACATCCCACGCAGAGCTGCTGCTCAGCTCTTCCTTCACACATGGGCTGTGTCCCAATCATCGCACTTGCACTGTTGAGTATGCCAGTTGAGTATACTTTTTTTTAAAAAGCAGTTATGTACGCGACAATTCTGAAAATTGAGGGTTCTTAATATCCCTTGGTGATATACTGATTTGCGCTGTTTTCCGGGTTTGCGCTGATAATAGTATTTGTGTCAGGAATACTCACATATTTAAATAACATGTTTTAATAAATTAATGTGCTGCATAATTATTTTGGATTGGCGCTGAATGGATCTGCTTTAGTACGGCTCTGGGGCATGGCATCTCCCCCCACTAAACAGGAGATGACCAGAAACCCCCCATACAGAACCCCCCCCATACTAAAGCAGATCCAAACAACAGATGGAAGCTGGGGTGGTGGAGGGTGACAGCAAATTTATTTGAACACAAGCTGTAAGCAGCGCGTCAGAAAGCAGCAGAGAGAACTGATTGTGATTTTAAGAGGGCGCTCCATTAGAGGTGTGTGCATGTGATTGGTTTAAAAAGGGCGCTCCATTAGAGATGTGTGCATGTGATTGGTTGAGTATGGGACGCGTGGTTGCTAACCGACCATGGTCGGTTACAGCAAGAGGTTTTCCGACAGAACTCGCTCTGCGCAATAACTGTTTGTGACGCTCATGAAGGATATTTTATTGATTTCTGTTTTTTCCGGTAACTAAAAAAGCTTGCAGAGCAATAAGATACAAACTTGTATTCATGTGATAGACAGTTGGGGTGAAGGAGCCTTGTCCTGAGAGAGGCTTCTCCTGAGAACCACAATGGTGTTGCACTTCAGATTCAGCCCAGCGTCAACACCTTATATACATAACAAACATATACAATTTAGATCACAACTATTTTATTTAGGCGTCAGTGCTGGACCAAAATGGACACCAATACAACCCTTGCTGTGTGTGTGTGTGTGTGTGTGTGTGTGTGTGTGTGTGTGTGTGTGTGTGTGTGAATGTGTGTGTGCAAGAGCAGAACTGCTGTACCCCCCATTATTAGTGATTTAAATGCACATATATAATGAGCATAGACCTAGAGTATGGGTTCACATAACTACAGCTGTAGTCTAATAAACATACAATAGTCAAATATAAGTCACCGCACCGTAAACATATGGCCAAACGCTGCCAGGGTCGATCGGGGCCTGGTAATTGTTTCTTCAGGGTATGGAAGATTCAGTGACTTTATAAAATGCATTCGCTATAACGTATTCATTGAGTACGTATTCATGCAGAGTGCTCTGTCCTTACTTTAATGGAAGTAGCATTGCCACGAGAACCATGCACTGGTGTTAAACACATATTCTATTTCAGTATGAGTGCTTTTGACAGAACATGTAATGAAATAGAATACAATATGTGTTTTGCCTTTAATTATGGTGTGATAAATGCGCACCATTATGTAAAAGTAAACGCAGACATGTATGACATTTCACTATAGGCATTGCATTTAATAAAGATAAATAAATGAAAACCTTTTGCAAATATTTCGCTTTCATGTCGTTTAGCCGCATCTTGTTCAGTGTAAACAGGCCTCAACTGCTGTGTCTTCTGCTATTCCTCCGAAACCTCTTTGACCGTCTTTACCTGATGATGCTGCCAACCTCACCTTCCTCACAGCTGAACCTTTGCTTCCTGCTTTGATATGAGTCAGTAATATCTGCAAACCCTACATTCACAAAATCCCAAATCTCAATTAACTACGGTCCCATCTGATGTCTCTCTGCCTGCCATTATGTTATTAATCTCCTCCCTGATCAACAAGCGTCTGAACTCCATTATTAATCTCCTCCCTGATAAACAAGCGTCTGAACTCCATTATAACTGCTTTCAAAGTGGAGTTTCAGAGCATCTCCCCCACTTAAAAAAAAAATCCAATACGGATTCTACGGTCATACAAATCTACCACCCATTTAAAACATTTGTGTTGCGGTCCTTCAAACTGAGGTCGTAGCATAAAATTATTTAAAAAATGTATAACTAGTATTAATACCAGCATATTTATAGCAATAATCTGTGTTACTTGCTTAGCTACGTCACATCTGCTTCATGACTTGCCAATGATTTGTGGAGTGACTGAATTTTATACCCTTTTTCTATGGATAAAAGACTTGATGATCCCAGCCTCTATTCCCGGTCTCTTTTGAGTTTTTGTCAAATCATTAGAAAGCTAAAACGAGCTTGTCGATCGACTATGTGAATTTCTTAGGGCGTAGTTGCAATAAAATGAAAACCTGCTGCCAGCTCAGATATTTTCACAGGATATAAATGTTTTAACTTTCTGAAAATGTCACGTGTGTCCACTTCCTCCCTCTCTGTGCGCAGCTGGACGGCTAACGATACATCACCTGGACTGATGAGGTGTGAAGGTGAACAGAGTGAGTTTTGCTGGGCCTCTCTCTCACCGCCGAGGTGTTAACGGATCCTCTGGTCGTGGACGGTCCACACGGATTCCAGACCTGAGCCAGACGCTCAACCCAACTGCCACTCTGATTGCTGGTTTTGCTGATGCCGTTGGACACAAACGCTATGGAGCAGCTGTGGAAGGATAAATGTATGCAAAGATGTCTATTTTTTTCTATTCCAGTAGCTTGCCACAGTGAAAACAAAATAAAATGATGTGGCAGGCCATATGTTACACTGAGGCGTGGCGTGTGTCTGACCACAAGCAACCTGAGGTTCAGCTAAAGCATGCATTAAAAGGCAATACATGTTATATTAAAGTCTAAATGGAATGCAACCGTTTGTCTGTGTATATGTGTTCGACAATTCAGTGGCATTTTCAAGCAACCACACAAACACAAACCACAAACAAAAAGTCCACCTGGTCAAAATAGATTTATGAATCAAAAGTGGACATTTTAAACTGAATTTGCTCTTTTAAGAAAAAAAAATTCAGCAAACTGCATTGGATCCAGATGTTAACTCAGCCGCTGTGCAACATTCCAATCATTAGACTGGGGGTGAAGACCTGGGGGGTGAAGACCTGGGGGGTGAAGACCTGGGGGGTGAAGACCTTCAAAGAAGGTTTATTTGCCCGGTGGGGTTATGAAGTAATGACATGAAAGGGTTTTTTTGCTAAGAATATGGAATAAACTATTTAAATATGTAATACATGACTTGTGTATTGAAAAGAACAGTCTTGAGTGGGCCTTCTCATTTGAGCAAAAGAAAACACACCGAGGGACAGGGTTAACTAAAGGAGAGCTGAGCTGGTCACACTCAGCGAGCATAAATATTACTCTTAATACCTGCGGGTGCTCTTACATATAGACATGGCTGAAAATGTCAGTCCTGTCACTTAGCGTGCCATCGACATGAAGACTCCTAAATAAAGACTAATGACTCTTGGCCGGATTCCCATATATTACCTAATACACTCTTACCTGTACACACAAGTACAGCCTAGTGCACGCTTACCTGTACACAAAATCACAGTCTGGTGCATGCTTACCTCTACACACAAGCACAGCACAGCCTAGTGCACGATTACCTGTACATACAAACACAGTGTAGTCTAGTGCACACTTACCTGCACACACAAACCCAGCCTGGTGCATGCTTACCTCTACACACAAGCACAGCACAGCCTAGTGCACGAATACCTGTGCATACAAACACAGTGTAGTCTAGTGCACACTTACCTGCACACACAAACCCAGCCTGGTGCATGCTTACCTGTACACACAATCACATCCTAGTGCACGCTTACCTGTACACACAAGCACAGCCTTGTGCATGATTACCTGTACATACAAACACAGTGTAGTCTAGTGTACACTTACCTGTACACACAAACACAGCGTACTCTAGTGCACGCTTACCTGTACACACAAACGCAGCGTAATCTAGCTCACTTTTACCTGTACACACAAACACAGTGTAGTCTACCGTACGCTTACGTGTACACACAAACACAGTGTAGTCTAGCGCACCCTTACCTGTACACACAAACGCAGTTTAGGGCACCCTTACCTGTACAGACAAACACAGCATAACCAATGTACACTTACCTGTACACACACAGTCTAGTGCACGCTTACCTGTACACACGAACACAGCACAGCACATCTTTACCTGTAGACACAAACACAGCATAGTCTAGTGCACGCTTACCTGTACACACAAATACAGTTTAGTGCACACTTACCTGTTTTTGTAAAATGTATAAACTGACCTCTGTACTGTGCAACTGAGGGGAAAGATGTCAGAGGTGAGGGAGTTTAAGGGCGCCCCACCCCCACTGTTCATGCTGGCTGTTTGTGTTTCCCAAGCAGAAAATTGGAGCGTGGCTCTATTTCTATTTTTATCAGTGTGCTCTCCCCACGTACTCCTGAACCGAAAGCTACACGGACAATGTAAGAGTCCGTACCTGCAGAACGATCGTGTCCCGCCCCAGAATTCAGGCCTACACCAGAGACTAATTAGAGTCTCCTGGAGATTTGCTGAATCACATCTTTATTGTTTTATGCACACAAATAAAAGCTGACAGCTGCAGGTATTGCTTGACAGGTGCAAGTCCTTCTGTGACTTCAAGCTCTTATCCTTCTTTTTGTATTTTTGAAAGGGCTCAAAATCTCCATAAGCCCTCTGATATTTGAAATTGTTGTGCGAAGAGATGTTTTAATGCATTTGTCTATTCGTTTGTTATGCGCAAACAATGTTTTGGGGCCAAACACATTCTTGTATTGCTTTTAGTGGAGTTGAACTTGAACAGAGCTATTTACACTAAGCTTAATACTATAGTCTTCCTGGTTTCAGTCCGTGTGATTAATACAAAGATGATTGGCAGCCATTGTTCTGTGGAGTGACTTTATGTTTGCTGACACGAATGAGCCATTTCAGAGGTTGTTGTTGAATATATAGCAGGTGTTAATAAATCTACGCTGACATTTCTGACCGAATGCCCTTTCATTTACAGGCCCAAATACATTTTCATGAAAAGGTGTAGAGACAACGTTGTTCTTCATTCACTCTCACTGAAAAAAAGCTAATTGTTCTGAATCCAGTCAATAAGCAGGTGAAAAAAGTGAGCCAATGGAGAAATGGAACTTGCGCTAAATTCATTCGCGCTCGAGATCTGCCGTGATTCGGGGGATAAAACTAAAAGTATCGCACCGTCATGCCGTTCCAGGGCTCTGTCAGCCCACAGAGGACGTTCCCTCTGACGTCCATGTGAGAGGGTAGCAGTGCACCGTGGTGCGCTTGTCCACGGATCGTTACGCAGAGAAGCTCATGAGAAGGGGTGGTCCGTCTTTGCTCTACCCCTGCTTGTGTTTGTTCAGCTGTATGGCTACTGCTTCATGACACAAAAAAAATAAATCTACGCGAACCCCTTTTCCCTGTCTTAGGGAGCCACCACTAGATCCGGAATGCCCTTCCCTCTGTGATGTCATCACAAACATTACTCTCTGAACTCCAGGTACACACCCTCTATGACCACAACCAAATGTACGCTCTCATCGGATGGTGGTCTCATTGAATCTGGCTATTAGGAGAAAGACTGTAAAAATGTGTGTAAAAGCTTTACCGTGTACTCGATTCAATAAAACAAAACAAAAAAACATGTCTTTTATTGGGTGAGCTAATTCTGATGTGTGCTGAGCTTGTGAGATAAATGGTGAGACAAAGTTAAGACTATGATGACTAGCTTTGATTGAATCCAGTTTTTTTGACCTTTTGAAATTGAGGAAAGTGGCCGTCTTAAAGGATACCTTTATGGGACACATACAAAGAAAACAATTATATACACACAGGCAGTGCAGTACCTCAAGACAAATGTGTTGGTATTTCTGAGAATGACTGCAACTGGACACTGTTGTGACAAAATATCGTATTTGGTCAGCATGCCATTGCATTGTTTGATCATCCCTCCGAAAACAAGCTCCAGGGTTATCGTACCATTGTAAAATGCAGCTGTCCCTCCAACGAGCCGATCGAAGAGAGAAATCCATGTGAGTTTAGGGGCAGAACGTGGTGGAGATGCCGGCCGGCCCAGCGAGGGCAGCTGTAACCGCATTTCTGCAGAAATGTTTGGAGTATGCCTACACTGCAGTATGTGGACCACAAGGGTATGGACACGTTCCACCAGCTGCGCTATAAGCTTTCCGCACCCTTGTCAAGGTCATTATATACACAGCTTATGTGCTCTGGTTCATGCGGTTAATGTATTTGCACAGTGTAAACCATCAGGCACACATTTAGAGTCTACAACCAGAGGTACCACAGGAGAGATGCTAAGTCAAGACGAGTTAGATTATTGCACAGTGTAAACTGTTGGGGATCTCTATGCCCAGAGACACAGAGGAAATATTGGAGGTCCAGGTGCGACAGACAAGAAATCAATAAGTGTTCTAGTCGAACACCACTAAGACGGACAATAATCCGTAGTGGACGAGAAAAATAAGGAGAACAGAAAAAACCTTGCGATACAACTAAGCGAGGAGCTCGATATCCGAGCAAACCAAAGACATAAACGAAACACTTTCTAACTCCAGTTGTGGAGTGTACAAAAGAAAGAAAGGAGAAAAATAAAAGAACCCTAAACTTTAGGGCGAGAACACCCGTAGGTCTGGGCGAGAAACAAAACCCATAAACCTCTGCTCTGAATAAAAAGAGAAAAGAAAAGCGCACTTTACTAAATTGTAACCGCTAACAAGTCCCGCGTTGAGAAGCAAAGCGGTCGATAGCAGCACAACTTCCTATACCTTTACCGACAAGAATATTACCAGAAAAGAACATGGAAGCGATGACAAAAGGAGGAAGCGGGGTATAAATAGTGAGCGGAAATGCAAGACAGGTGAACTCACTAATCAGGTAAAAGAAAAAAAAGGAATACAAAACGCGGAGATAAGGGAAAGAAGGCGCGATCCATGACAGGACCCCCCCCTCTAAGAAACGGCACCAGACGACCTAATTTCTGCCGAAGTCGGTGATTAACTGAGGGTCCAGGATGTTTCTCGATGGAACCCAGCAA
Organism: Ilyophis sp. 1 JC-2022; assembly: GCA_022702515.1. Classification (NCBI taxonomy): domain Eukaryota; kingdom Metazoa; phylum Chordata; class Actinopteri; order Anguilliformes; family Synaphobranchidae; genus Ilyophis; species Ilyophis sp. 1 JC-2022. The sequence goes on along the minus strand of CM040398.1, from coordinate 1,493,942 downwards.
CGTTCCTCCGGGCCGTAGCTCTCCCAGTCCACAAAGAACTGCCACCCTCTGCCACAATGCGGCAAACGGAATAAGCCGGACCCCCCTCTATTAGTCGGGGAGGTGGAGGTGGTCTTTCAACCGGGGCGAGAGGGCTGACGAGTACCGGTTTCAGACGGGAGACGTGAAACGTGGGGTGGATGTGCATGGAGCGCGGCAGTTGCAGTGGAAATGTGACTGGGTTGATATTTTTTATGATTTTGAATGGTCCCACAAAACGAGGGCCGAGTTTCCGGGACTCGACCCTCAACAGAAGATCACGAGTGAGCGAAATCCGCTGTCCAACTCTATAGGATGATGCAGCACGACGATGCCTATCAGCCGTGGCTTTTTATTTAGCCAACGCACGAACGCACTTGTCTCCAAACCGAAAGACACCTCCGAACGAAAGAGCCTGCGGAGGGCACCTCCAACTTCCTCTCGAGCTCAGGAAAGAGAAGTGGTTGATATCCCAGCTGAGCTTCGAAGGATATGGGGAACAGTGAACCTGAGAACTAAATAAAGTTAATGTGCATAAAAATGCATTTGCTTCTGGGTGGTTGATTTGAGTATGGTACGGAGGCAGGATAAGCTAACTCGACAGCTAGCAACGAATAAATGGCTCGACTGGCCAGAAGACAGTTAGTTATAAAACGTAAATCGTAATAATAATCGTGTAATACGCTTTGTTGTCTAGCTATAGCTATCTTGTAATGTTAAGGTTACCTTTTTCATTTTTCTATCGTCTCATCCCGAATAAACGTAATTATCCCGGGGGCAGGGTGGAGTAGTTACGTTTTACATATGGTGACTCCCCTTATTGAGACCCGGGGCTAATGGAAAACAACCCAGGGCTATAGACCAATCGTCAGGGCCTAGATATGCCCCTGGTGTACAGTGTACTGTGTCTGAATCAGAGTCCTATCTACTGCGTCCTGTCTACTGTGTACAGTGTACTGTGTCCGAATCAGAGCCCTATCTACTGCGTCCTGTCTCCTGCGTACAGTGCACTGTGTATGAATCAGAGCCCTATCTACAGCACCCTGTCTCCTGTGTACAGTTCACTGTGTCCGAATCAGAGCCCTATCTACTGCGCCCTGTCTCCTGCGTACAGTGTACTGTGTATGACTCAGAGCCCTATCGACTGCACCCTGTCTCCTGTGTACAGTGTACTGTGTCCGAATCAGAGCCCTATCTACTGCGTCCTGTCTACTGTGTAGAGTGTACTGTGTCCAAATCAGAGCCCTATCTACTGCATCCTGTCTACTGTGTACAGTGTACTGTGTCTGAATCAGAGCCCTATCTACTGCGTCCTGTCTACTGTGTACAGTGTACTGTGTCCGAATCAGAGCCCTATCTACTGCATCCTGTCTACTGTGTACAGTGTACTGTGTCCGAATCAGAGCCCTATCTACTGCGTCCCATCTCCTATGTACAGTGTACTGGCAGATGTGTTCTGTTTAATGTGCACTGTTTAGTATGCGATGTGGAGTATGCTAATAAATCCTCCAGACATCCACCATACTATTTTCCATCCGTACTGTGGAAGTGTCGTAAGACGTCCCATCCCTCTCATGTCATGTGTTGTTTTTGTTGTTATAGAAAGAGAATGTCAGCAAAGTTGCTCCTTGTTTTTTAACCCCTTAGCGCAGATGGCATATTTGGTAAATCATGGGGGTACTCATGTTTAAGGCTTTATAACTCCAGGTGTGAGCATCACATAAACTTGGTAAATGGTTTAAATGAAACAAAACCGGTGTACCATTTTTTGTACAAACTTAGATTTGTTTATTTTCATAATTGAAGTCAAAATAAAGTGCCGGAAATGCAAGCAAAACTTTTCAAAAAAATGCAAAAAATAACATATTTCTTCAAAATACTGAGAGCTACATAAGTGAAACAGGTAAAACTACACATTTCCTGGATCATAAACTCCTTGTCCACAAGCATTCAATAATCGCAGGGTGATATACAGAACTACTAAAGATCTATGACACGAAATGTAAGCAGTGTAGCCTGATGTACCCAGGGTCTCCAAACCTATCCAAATTGGCTAAAATGTGAATAGCTGTAAATCTTAAACTAATCATACATTTCAGTGCAAATCAACCGTTTTGACTCAATTAACTCACCTTTTTATCATTTTCATGTGGGAATTATTTTGGATCAGTACAGGGGGGTGGATATCTAGGTGTCCAATAACCTACCCAAAACCTCTCCGAGAAATTATTAAAAAGCCTTTTGTCCTTTATAAAGCATATACATTTTACCTTACGATCACTTAATGGATGAAAACATTGATATTGCACAGTTTCAGTTCAGTGTTTGATGCCAAGTGTGCCATTTTTTCACCATTATCCTTCATATACTGCTTCATCCTGTGCGGTGCCTTCGTGGCCAAAATGCACTCATCAATGGCACGGTCTTCAGTATGCTGTAAGGATCTGGTCCTGCAGTGGCTTCACTCTGAACAGTAGAGGGCACTGCTGGAGTGGCAGAGGTGGAGGGTCAAGCATGTTATAGGAACAAATTACATAATGCAGAAGCATTATAACACTGTGGTACACACAGCTAAATATGAAATCATTCACTCTTGTACTTCAGTAAACACTTTCTTCTGTATGCTACATTATGTTATATTTAGTTGTGTGCTCTAGGATGGCATTACTCTGTAGTGTGTTTCACAACTGTTGCTTATTTATTTTATTTATTTATTTTACATTAATCTTGCACACATCTGGACACAGTACATTTGAATACATATTTTCCATTCCCTAAGTGAAAAGCATCACCCATGGCTAATACCCCATAGAGTACATTATGCACAAAGAAATTACAATACAATAAAATAATATCGGAACACACTACCAATGTTCTAGCTTCACGGCAAATCGAGGCATAAAATAAACTCCTAAAAACAAGTTTGGAAATGTTATTTCGGTCGATTATTCCTCCCCTTTAATAATACCAATTGGTATTGTATTTTATATCGTTGGAAAGCCTGATTAGTCACCTTTACAACGAGGTACAACTTGTAAGGATCATGCATTCGTGGAATGAGCAACACAGCTAACCGTGTGGGTAGCGGCCCAAAAAAATGTGCCAAAATCCCCTGCAATATTCTTCTGTTGGTATTCACTCTCGTTTTGAGCTTCAAGTACTGGCAGGTGTATGCCAGTCACAGGTGTGTGACTGGCACCTGATTGGCACCGAGGAATGGGATGCCATCCCACAGCAGTGTGTGACCAGGCTGGTGACCAGCATGAGGAGGAGGTGCCAAGCTGTTGTGGCTGCGTATGGATCTTCCACACGCTACTGAGGTCACTGACAGTGTAAAATGAATAAAGTGTAAAAATGGCCAATATGTGTTGTTTTTTCCTTATTACTGTGGGAGAGTGCAATCATCCAGTCCACCAAGCAACTCAAAACGAGAGTGAATACCAACAGAAGAATATAGCAGGGGATTTTGGCACATTTTTTTGGGCCGCTACCCACACGGTTAGCTGTGTTGCTCATTCCACGAATGCACGATCCTTACAAGTTGTACCTCGTTGTAAAGGTGACGAATCAGGCTTTCCAACGATATAAAATACAATACCAATTGGTATTATTAAAGGGGAGGAATAATCGACCGAAATAACGTTTCCGAACTTTTTTTGAGGAGTTTATAACGTACGACTGAGCAACCAAACCGAACAGCGCTAAAATACTCAATTTCATTGTGAATGCTATGAATTCTAACAAAGCAGGCCACCACGAGCCACTACGGGAACGGCACGAACACAATAGTATCAATACATTACAGTTATTTGGCAGACTCGTTTATCCAAAGCGACGTACAATAAGTGCATATTGAAGGTCATAGACACAATCTACGAAGCAAAGTCACGAAAGCGCTACTTTCTCACAACGTAGAAGCTATCGCTAGTCATCAACCGAATACAGTCAGCTATACATTCTAAGCTATGAGATAGCTAAACCAAATAGAAAATAAAAAATAAACGGAAAGAACGTACTATATAATTTGCCTTATACATGTAGTTATTCAAGGTGGAGTCTGAAAAAGTGTGTTTTCAAATATGTTCAGCATTATTAGCAGGCTAACAGTGGTCTATTACGACCGATGCAAATACTAAAATAACGAAAATATAGCACGCAGTGGAAAAACGAATGTATATAATCAAAATATTACAAGCAGTAATACTTACATGTCGAGGAGGATATCTTCCCCATATTGATAGGCACCTCTTCCACAGAATCTATGCTACAGGGATTAAAAGAATCTCTGTTGTTGTCCTCTTCTGACCGACTTCGGGGGAAAACTACTAAAAAGTCACTTCAAAGTTGCGCGCAGTTTTATTGCGTAATACCAAATGCGTCATACCAACTGCGTCAAACCAAATGCGTCATCTGCGCATGCCTGCGTAAAATTGTCGTGATATAACAAGTATTGCAGTTACGCTCGCCCTTAAATAGTTAATCCAAGCTTTCAATTACACATGTAAATTACTTTTGGGAAGCTTGTCGTGCCTTCTATTGGATAAAACAATTGTCGATCAAACCAGAATAAAATTGAAAGCGTCACAGCAGTGCAATCAGGAAGGGGGGGTTACGCAGAGCTAGTTTCGTTTGTCTAATAGTGTTCCAATGCGCTGTGTATTTTTCAAACGGATTGTCCAAGACAATAAATGACCACGGAATCTTGAAAGGGACATATCTACGCTTAAATCCACGGTAGGATTGCACACGAATTCCATATTTAATAGCAGATATTGATAGTAGAATGGCATTGTATGATTTCACTTGTTTATGTCGGTATTGATTGAGCAGCGATTTGCACCGCTGTATTTGCATACGGTCGGGCTATTGGTGGGTTTATCTGGTTGCTGGACGGAATTCTGATATTATATGATGAATACATATATTTATGAACTCCCAACATAGACGCTATTGCCCACTATGTCACGCATGGGTAGGTATAGGCTGGGTGGGGAGTGCTTGTTAAATGGACTTGCTACGGAAAGATAGTGACACTTAGAAACTATGCATTGGCCAGAAATCGTCGCGAATCGTCTACCAATAAAGTTAAAATACCGCGTTTGGGTTTTCCACTAATAGTTTGGCTGCAGGAGCAACGCGTGTCTCAGTTGCGTAAAACTGTCTCGCATGTGAGACAATCTGCACTAAGGGGTTAAACAAAGTTGCATGTCATATTTATGCAACCAAAATGTTTGCGTACTTCTTGAAAAGTGTGCTGCCGAATAATATACTCAGTGATGTATATCATACGGGGGTTTTTAAGTATACTACATTTAGAGGACATTTCGCCTACTTAACGACTTTCGCATCCTGTCTACTCAACGAGCCTACTTAATAGTATGGAAGGGTGCTGATTCGGACACAGTCATTCTAGCCCACATACTCCTTCCTTGGGTGAAGCTACAGCCAATCATGTGCCTCCCTGCAGGCTTCTGACCACAGTTAACCACAGTTAACCATAGGGTCCACCCAAACGCTGGATCAATGGCCTAATGGGACGACGCGCTATCCACCCAATATCAACACAGACAACTGCTAGATAAGATATCTCTATGCTGGCCTGTGCAGTCAGAAGTGTGGTCTAAAATAGTGTACTTTTTTACAGAGAAGTCTACCACAGACTAAGGATGGTAGTTCCCTGGGAAAAGAGGTGTGTAAAGTATGCTTCCTGCATTTATATAAAGTATGCTTCCTGCATTTATATAAAGTATGCTTCCAGCATTTATGTACAAGTCCATTCCTACATGTCATATCCTTGATTATCTCCTCGTCCATGGTTTCATTATATACGCTGATGCTTCGTGTTTGATCCGGAACAACAATTCTTTTTTTCAATCCGAAACAGAGCACATGTGGAAATGCAGGAGCCAGTGCATGATGGGATTTCTGCGGCTCTAACAGCAGATTGCTGGTTTTTCTGCAGGGAGATGTATTTGCTGGAATGTGGAAAACAGAAGCGAAACGCACACAGAGTGTAGGTTTGTTCCTGAGATTTGTCAGCTGGTACGTGTGACTCACAAAGAGATTTGCTGACTGTGCTTCTCTGCTTCACGTCCTGGTAGCCTCGGGTTCGAGCGAAGGCCTTAGGGAGGCTGCTGAACGGTCCATGGATGGGGGAATACAAACAGTGCTTGCAGGGCTTGACCTCTTTGCACAGAGGCTTAATTTAATACATTTTTGTCTGTTTTGTACCGTTCTATTTAAAGTTTTATCACTCCAGATATCAATGCGGGACACCAATAATGACTGATATTACAGGAGCCCCTGGTACCATTTATTATCATGCTTTAAATTAAATTATTTTCATGACTCAGATGTAAATTATGGGCAGTGAATGCACAACCCTCTGTGAAAAACAAAGTTCCAGCACTATAGTTTACAGTGAACACCTGAGAGTCAAATATGTGAATAAGGTTAAACTTTACATTTTCTGGTTTGCAAACCTTCTGTCTGCATGTGTACAAAATATGAAAGTGATATTTATTATTGCTCAAATCCTATTAGGCAATTTGAAACGGTGTACCTTTGTGTCCAGAAATCTACCTTGTGCATCACAGTAATTCAGGAGATAATCAAAGATTTTCAACAGATAAACTCTTGACTCGTTCGAAATGTAGCCATTTAGCCAGCCATGTGTTCCATACTGTACCAGTGTAATTTACAGCTGAATCTAGTCTCACCCCCCAATTCCCATAGAGATCCATTCAAATGCAGAGAGCTTATAGTATCGCTTGTAACAGTACCTGGAAATAAGATATCGAGAGTCTTTTGTTAAAGCAAAGGGTATGAATACTTATGTAAATTAAAGATTTCAGTTTTCGATTTTTAATACATTTGCAAAAATTTTTAAAAACATCTTTTCACTTTGTCATTATGGGCTATTTTGTGTAGAATTTTGAGACAAAAAATGAACTCAATCTATTGTAGAATATGTCTGTAATGTAATAAAACGTGGAGAAGGGGAAAGGGGTGTTCAGACTTTCCGGCTTGACTGTACATACAGTATATACTCTCTCTCACGTACATATATTAATGTATGTATGTGAGAGTGATAATATATGTATGTAAGAGTAGAATGTATGTATGTGAAAGTATAGTTGAAACGGAAGGCACTTAAATAAAACGGAAAGATCGTGATTGGCTCAGAAGCTGGCTGGCACCATAGATATACCTATTACAAACAGATCCTCAGTTGCCCTATTCAAATCTGCACGGCCGCCTAATTATGGCGGTCAAAATCTGCATATAAACAAACGGTACTGTATAGAGAACAGGCACAACTTCACACCAGCATTGCGTTGTGGGTATTATCGGCATTTTTGCAGACACGCAAACTATAAACACTAACAGTAACGTTAACGTTAGCTGTTACGTTAAGGTGATATGTTATGTTATGTTATGTTAAGGTGTAACCACCTTGGTTGTGTCTAGGAATCCTGAAATTCGTGTGAAATTCAGTGCTGTGGACATGCGGAAATATTTTGACATTTTTGCTAGAAGCAGTGGGGAATAGTCACATTGAGAATGACAGCAGTTATATAGCATTTAACTTGCACTAAAAATAGTTACACAATGAAAAAGATTGCATTAATAATAATTAAATGGTTTGAGCAGAGGTATATTTAAAAAAATTAAATAAAAGTGGTCAATGTCATGTACAAAGTTCAAATGAAAATGGATTAAATTTGAACATGGTCATTTATTTTTCTTCTGTCATTGATTGACAGGGCTTGGTGAAACTTGTACGTATGAAGGGATGCATTGGTTACAGCCATACATTTTCTCTTTTGTGTGTGATTTGGAAATATTTTCTCAGCTGTAGTCCAGAATTTGCCCAGTGACATTGCAGTGCCATTTTCTTGCGCTAATAATTAAAGGCAAAAAGCATGCTCTTTCTTTCCGAGATGGACCAAATTAAGCGATTAAATGCACTGACCTATCAATGCATATTTCTCGTAGGCTATTTGTTCCTACTGGCTAGCAACTGCCAGTTGACTTTTTTGAAACTTCAAGCACTTGTTAATGTTGCTACAGTTGTGCATCTTATTTCATATATCAGCTGTGTAAATAAAATGAATGTTGTTTAACGCTTTTATTCAGTTTTCCGTGATTTTCAACAACTTTGTCATGACTGCTCCATGACTTTAGCCAATATTTTCTGTGACAAACACCCAGCCTTAATTATTACATTGCAAGTTTAGCTAAATAAATCCATCTGTGTGCAATGTACCAGGGGGATACTGCTGCACTTGTTTGCTCAAAGATATGATTTTTGTGTCATTTGAAGTTCCATCCATGTTAACTTTCCCTTCTCTGACTCATGTATTAGGTCAACTAATTGTTTTTATAAGCATCTCAATTAGCCACTCAATTGTATAAATTTTTTTCAGCTTTTTTCTCTCCAAATTGTATAGTTAGTGACTTGATTATATTGTTCGAGTGCCTACAGGGGCCACTGGAGGATAGCAGTTGAAATTACAAGTTTAAATCCCTGCAAGTCACATCGTCAAGATAAATTGGTGGCCCAATAGCGCATGGATATTTAAATCTGGCCCTCAAATTCAAATCCGGTCCCGCCTTTTTTTCCTCCCAGGAAATTGAGTGAACATTTAGTGTTACTGATTGGCCAGACTGCCTTCACACCTGACTCCCAGGTAAATGGAGGGTGGAAAACCAGCAGTTATCTCATGATTTGAATAGCAGGGCTATAGATAGCGAATGCTAGTCAAGGGCTAATAGCAACAGGAAGTAACAGGCAGCACGGTGGTGCAGTGCGCTAGTGCAGTGGATAGCATCGGGTTCGAATCTCGATCGATGACCTTTCTGAGTGGAGTTTGCCTGTCTTCCCTGTGATTTTCCCTCTTGGTACTCTCTGGGTACTCCAGGTTCCTCCCACAATCCAGGACTTGCAGGCTAGGCTAATTTGGGGGTGATAACAGGGCATTGCTTTAAAAGAGCATGCATGCTACCCTGCATAAATAAAGTTTTCATAAGAAAAAACATGGTGCTACTGCTATGTGAGTGTGAGTTTGTAGCAGTGGAATTGGCTTTAAAAGAGGAACTACCTTTGTGAACTACCTGCATAATTAGGACAGAAATTAATTATATATGTAATGCTAATCTGGACACATAATATCTGAAGGACTAACCCCTGTAATAGGTTAATGAGTCTTTAAAAGAGGAACTACTTTTGTGAACTACCTGCATAATTAGGACAGAAATTAATTATATATGTAATGCTAATCTGGACACATAATATCTGAAGGACTAACCCCTGTAATAGGTTAATGAGTCTTTAAAAGAGGAACTACTTTTGTGAACTACCTGCATAATTAGGACAGAAATTAATTATATATGTAATGCTAATCTGGACACATAATATCTGAAGGACTAACCCCTGTAATAGGTTAATGAGTCTGTTCCTGGACCATTACTTCTGTTTCAGACGTTTGAAGATGATGAGCAAAATATAATTTGAGTTAACTCCAGCACTATGTTATAATTCTGTAACAGAAGACGAACTACCCTCACTTTGCACTTCCCTTAAATTGTTTCAAAAAAGGAATGTGGATAGAATGAAAATAGAAAGACCGTCTAAACCTGTCTTAGACTGGCTTCAGTACTGGAACTGAGTGTTCCAGAGAGTGTTCCAGAGAAATAGGGTCATACGTGTCATCATACGTGTCATCGTATTCCATGAACCTGCGGGAAGGCAGTCATGCAGCAGCTGGTACCGTCTTAAACATTGCAGAGGGTAATTCTATTAAAGATTATGATTGGCATAGCTGACAAGATATGGAACATGCAACTGAATAAATAGACCTCATTATGACTCCTATTTATATCGAGAGGTGGTAAAAGAAGTGCATGCCCTATCGTCAACAAAGTCACAAACACGTGTGCCCAAACTCTAATGGAGTACACTTCTGTTCCAGTCAAATTCTTTACAATAAAATGCCTGGTCACGTGTAATAAATGTGACCTGACAGTAAATGTAACACGTTCAGTATCTGAAGATATTATTTTAGGCTGTTTGTGAGAAAGGCTCATTCCTGAGAAATCACCCAAGTGGTCAGCGCATTTTATCTGAGACGAAGCCTAAAGCGTCGCGTGTGTTGGAACGCACCTTCATTACGTCGGTCAGGTAAGAGTGCCCTGGCGCACCGATTTTAATTTCCCCACTTTTTTTGTCATTGTCAACTCTGTTTAGATCCAAAGAACCTTCTAGTGACAGCAAAGCTCATGTGCTAATAATAACGGATGTTTTTCCTAAGTGCAGTAAGGTATTATCCGTCAGAGATCAACAAGATACAATTGTTGCTAGGGTGCTGGTCTTACATTGGCATTACAAGCTTAGAGGGTCTGCCAGAGTATGGCCAGAGCAGGGTCACTGCTGTGAGAGCGTTTCAGGGGATGGGATTCAGGAGATTCTCATCAGGCTATTGGACAGGGTCACAGCGAGTTTTTATCACAGACACCGGATGCCTTTCTGCTTACCACGTCTAGAGCTGATGCTGCCGGTCACGTCTCGAGCTCAAACCAAGCTTCACTTTACGTTTCTTGAGAATCGCCCTTTGCTTATATGTCACACAATCGCCTTTGCTTATAACCCCCCTCGACCCCTTCAGACAGGAGTCTCAACAGTTCTTTAATTAGTCACAGATGTTATATATGTTGTCCAGATATACACAAGTTAACTTTTGCTACTATTGTTAAAGTGCAATACATTGTGATTTACTCAGTATGAATATTCTTAAAAGGATATTTCACCTTCGTGTGACATAAGTACCCCACTACCCCATTATATTTGCATATTGTGAATACTAGCACAACATCAGCTGTTCCTGCTGGCCGTTAGTCCCGGTTGTCAGGGTCCCAATTCACTCCCATTTTCTGGACCTCGCCACAATTAATCGTTTCAAAGCACAAACTAACTACGGCGGATAATACATTGATAAAAGAGAACACACAGGTGAAAAGGTACATGTTTGTTTTGAGCTTATAAGCTGTTTTCAAGTTTAAATTAGCTATAATAGTGGAACTATTTTGGATATGCTACTGAGTAGAAATACAACAAGCTGTAGTGATTTTTTGTTTTATTATGACGTAAACCTACAACTAACGGTAGCCTACTACACTTGGTGAATTGACATTCATCACTGAGTTAAAATAACAAAGCTTTTTGCCGGATCTTCTTTTTCTTTTAACCCTTATGAAAATGTAATATACTTAAGTATATTTTAAATATATTGTGAATATAATTTTGATATATTTACAATATACTGCAGTATATTCTTTTTCCATAAGGGAAAAGGTAATAAAATATAGAAAATACATTAAATATCAAAACAAACACGTACCTTTTCACCCTCGTGTTCTCTTTTATCAAATTATTATTAAAAGTGTAAAATGTTTCGCCATGCAATGGAAGTGAATGGAGAGAGAAAAAACGTCATTCTTTGTTGGTCAGTTTCTGACCACTGGAGCAACTCATGAAGGTGAGCTTGAATATTACGACTCATATCGGCAACAGGTAGTTATACAATATTATGTTCTAACAAAGTTCAGTATGCCTTTAAAGGCCTATGGAATGCAGGCATGATATTATGGGGCAGAGGCCTAGAGGGAGATAAATAAAAAAATTAATAAATACATACATAAATAAATAAATAAAAAGCTAAGGATGATCGTATGACTCGTATGCTAACGTGTACTTGCAAAGATCCTTATTGATTACATTATATACATTCTGATAGAAGAGCAACTCTCACTTTGATTTGAGGAGACATTCAGTCAGGGGTTGCATCCTTAGCCCTGGACTGCCGGTGACGTTTCGACTTTGTGTTTCATCTGAGCTTGATCACAAGAGTTAGTCTGAGGCTGAATATTCTGAATGGTGAAACACATGGTTACCTGCATTCATTGCACTCCATTAATTAACATTAATCCAGTTATGTCGTTATAGGTTTGAATGGAGCTCCTGGACCAGGGTTGGCTACCCCTGCATTACGGTAACCCGTGCTTTCAAGAAATGATTGAGCTGCTGGGTGAGAGAGAGGGAAAGAGAGAGATAGATGATGGAGTTCTAATGGTGCTGTTTTGTACCTTCACAACAATCCACACTCCAACAATTAATTAGCATTTGATCTATACCCTTAATTAAACTAACCAATATTCTGGTAGTGCCCAAAAAATGGAGAGACGGGTGAATGAGGGAAAACAAATCTTTGCAAAGCAGAGGCGACCACACAGGTGTGACTCAGGCATTAATTAAGGCAAATAACTTCCCAGCATGCAATGTGTCATGTACACAGATTGTGGTCAGGCCTGGCTGTAATTATGACTGCTAAAGGATAGCTGAGTGGTTTTGATAGAGGGTGATGGCTGGGGTACATAGCAAGAGCTTCAGTGACCGAGACAGATCAGCTTGCTAATATGTCATGTGCAACAGTGTGGCACATTTTTTGTGGAATATTCTGGAATGACACCCGAGACAGAGTTTTTAATTTCCTTCAGCTAAGCGTGCGTTGATTGACTTTCCCTTGCAAAAGTAGCATCATATTGCTCCTCCAGAATGTTACACACTACTGGACTGTACAGCACGATGCACACGGACTGCTCAGCCTGCATTTGGCAGCTTAACACCCTATTCAGTGACACACACAAAAACACACCCCGAAAAGTCACTTTGCATCGCTCTTTCTGCTATTGTACACTTTGTTGACAATAATGGAAATATTTTGAGAGAAAAAAAAGAAAATGTAACACACAATTCATGTGCAATATGTGCAGGAGATGCAGACATTGGTATGCTTACTGGTATAAAAATCTCTTCCAGCAAATGAGAGAGCTGGTCTCTGATTTGAGGTTTGAATTGTGTGTTTGCCTGGGACAAGATAATTATTTACTTTCAGCAGAAAAAGAAAAGTCCTTCCCTCTCTTTTCTGCTTTATTTTGTATAAATCCTGATAATATTTGAATAACACCATTGTTTAACACAAGTGTGAACAAAAACAGGAAATGGATTAAATGAATATTTAAGAACCCTGGAAAACGTGTAAACCCTTGGAGACTGTCATTTTGATTAGACTGTTTTCATACTGGATTTAATATTATTATTATAGACACACATGACCATTGTTTGTAAAATGAGCAGTACATTATTTAATTTTTTTATAAAAAGCAATTAATCATGAGTAATTAATAGATACAATTTAATAGTGGCTCAGTACCAGTTCATAAAATAGTGTCACTTCACTTCAAATCTGCAAATGGCATTACACGATCCCATTAACTTTTGCTGAAAGTTGGTATACTTTAAAAAAGAAACAGCCAGATAGGTTGGGGGGGCGGATGGTGGGGGGGTAGCCCAGCTTTCGACAGGTGCAGATTTCACCCCTCAGTCCTTCCGTTTCACTATAATATCATGTTACATGGTTGCTGACTTGCCACAGTTTGTCTCCCTCTAATGAAGTTGGCCAGCTTGTGGACATTTTAAATACTGACTATTCTCATGGATATCCTTGTACACCCAGGATATATAAGCTAAATATTATATTATACATAATCACAAAATGCTGTGCATTACCAGATATCATGAGGGATGTGAAAGAAAGTTGTTCTGGGAAAATTGCAAAAAAACTGCCTTTAATTACAGGGGCTCCAGTTTAGAAAAAACAAGGATTGCCCTGAAGATGTTTTCTTACTGAGTGTGTTTGTGTGTGTGTGTGTGTGTGTGTGTGTGTGTGTGTGTGTGTGTGTGTGTGTGCGTGTGTGAGTGCGTGTGTGAGTGCGTATGAGTATATGTGGTCATGTTTAGCCTACTTCATGTGGGGTAAACTGTCTCAGAGGTTGTTAAAAATGACTAGTGTAACATTTGATCTGTGTGATTGTAAAATATTTTGTGTGTTCATGCACTTCTGAACTTTACCATCACTGAAAGTACCATGAATATAGTGAATCGATTGGACACAAATGGCACGACTGCATCAGGATAGTGAAGAAGATTACTGTGAGCTAGCCAGAGCGGCCAGATCCTCTGGTGCAATAACATAACTTTTTTAGAAGTAATTTTTCACAGAATCAATCCCATAATGCCTAACAATTTGACACTGACACCATAGCGCTATGGGAATAGATCTGCTGCAGCAGTTCCACAGAACAAGAGATACGATTAGCCTGCTGATTAAAGTCGCCAGAATAAGGGAGCTAATTGCACTTTTATTGCTTCTCCAGGTCGGTGACATCACATCCTGTAGTGCACCTGAGGTCCGCTGCATAGCCACACTGTTAGATTGTACACAGTCCAGATACCATGACTGTGCTGCTTCCCAAAGACAAATTGTAGCTGAAATGGTATTAAAATTGTAGCATTAATTTATGAGTGATTCAGGCAACTAAGATAAAGCAATACAGCGTAAAGTGTGAAACTACCATAACTTTATGTTTTTATTTTCCACATTTTCAACGGGTAAATTTCAAGGCCTCTATTAGCTGCTGACTGAAATGAGACGACTCATTAAAAACCCTGCAGAATGAGCAGCCCTCCAGGACTTCAGTTTGACACTATTAGCCTACAATATGATAATTAATATGTAATTCACAAATACCTCTTTTTTTGTCCTTTGATTTAACACACTAATGAAAATGATACATTTAGATCAGCGCGCCGCTCTTCTGGCTACATTCCTATACCTCTAATGTGGATTAAAACTGATTACTTTACCCTATATTTTGATATCTTAAAACAAAAAACACTGATGTTCAGTTAGTTTTGTTCTTTATTTTGTTAACTAAGTTGACGTGAACCTGCTCATATATGCAAGTTACTTAAGCAAAGAGAATGAGTCTTAGCTCGTTGGCTTAATGGTCTGATTTTAGATTTGCTGTTTGGAAGAGAGGAAACAATAAACGTGGAAAAACGCGCTCTACGTGACAACGTCATTAGCCACAAAGCGTGAGCTTCAGCTCGATGTGACGATGTCATTAGCCACAAATCGCGAGCTTCAGCTCGACGTGATGATATCATTAGCCACAAAGCTTCAACTCGACGTGACGATGTCATTAGCCACAAAACTTCAGCTCGACGTGACAATGTTATTAGCCACAAAGCGTGAGCTTCAGCTCGACGTGACGACGTCATTAGCCACAAAGCGCGAGCTTCAGCTCGACGTGACGATGTCATTAGCCACAAAGCGCGAGCTTCAGCTCGACGTGACGATGTCATTAGCCACAAAGCGCGAGCTTCAGCACGACGTGATGATGTCATTAGCCACAAAGCGCGAGCTTCAGCTCGACGTGACGATGTCATTAGCCACAAAGCGCGAGCTTCAGCTCGACGTGACGACGTCATTAGCCACAAAGCGTGAGCTTCAGCTCGACGTGACGACGTCATTAGCCACAAAGCGCGAGCTTCAGCTTGACGTGACGATGTCTTTAGCCACAAAGTGCAAGCTTCAGTAAGACTTGTTGTGAATGAGAGTGCAAATGGCCAAAAGCCAACATAGTATTTTCTAGTTTCTTTGGTAAAGTCACCACTTCTGTTGGAGAATAACCAGTGTTAGCAGAGTAGAAATGTGCACTTTGGGCTCTTTTGGATTAATAAATTTATAATTTCAACTGCTGTTGGTAAGTCCCTGAATTTCTCATTTGATGTAGCTAATAGTGATAGTATAATCAAAAAATTGTGCAAGAGAATATACGTGTTATTTCTGAAAAAAAAATATATTCGTTATTCATGAATTTTTGAGTGTTTATCTCATTATAAATGGCCCTGCCACCATGGTAACTTTGAGCTACAGAATCTCATGATTTACACATTAAGCACTGGTTTAGATATTACCATGTCCTCCACATCAGTATCCATGCCAATTACTATCAATGCATTTTCCATCCGAGTAGCCATGCTAATTAACTGTCGATGAATTTTCCAGCCTTTTAAACATGAAAAACCAAGGATGCAGCCCCCTTCTGAAAATACTCTGTCTGTATGAGAAAACTCGAGGAACATCCAACACCTTCAGCTGTCAATGGTAAGAACCTCGATACAGCCAAGGAGGACTTTGGCCTAGATCAGTTCTCCTTACAGTACGACAATGACTCTGAGATCAAGACATCAGAGTCAACCATATCCATGTGAGTAGTGCTCAATGTCTGACATTGGGCATTATGCCAGAATAGTGAGAGGCAATAGTCCCATTCTCACACAACAATGCTGAGCGCGACATTTCACACATCCTTTAAACTTTCCTGGCAGAAGAGGACACCCGATTCCCCTGACATGAACCCAACAGATGAACCCCTGATGATGTGGACCTGTAGCGTCACCACTTAAACTCGTTGTGCGTTCGTTGGAGTATCCTTGCAAGGGAAGAATGTGATAGTGCCAAAGACAGGTCAGTTGGCATTAGCAGTGACCTCAGCGGAGATTACAGAAACCACTGAAAACATCTCTTTGAAAAAAAAAAAAACAACTGGAAATACATTTTCTTTATTATTATTATTGTGCTCATTTTTTTGTATAAAACATTCAATTATTTCACTTCCTCTACCTGGGGAATACCTGGGGGAACACGTAATCTACAGTTATCATAAATTGCTCCAGGATAGTCTTTAATTTTATGGTTGTGTGAAAATGTGATGAAAACAAACAGACATTATTTCCAGAATAAATCCGGGATATATTCAGCTGGTGTAATTGAGGGGCTCAGATGTACAGCAGTTGCTGTTGGCAGGAAAGAAAAACATTTATATTCTCTTAGGTTTGGATTTCAAAACAGGATTGTAATGCACCCAGCTGACAGAGTTTAATGCTAATTTACCTCTGCTTCTGGTTTTCAAATTGTGGGACCTGCGATCTCTCTAACGGAAACATGGTCTTAACATCTGGTTCAACGTGGGGACTGTATGTTGCCTGAAGTTATGTTGTTTGCAGAAGTATATTGAATGAGCGATTTCTGAATACTTCCTGTGCAGAAACAAAGTTCAGCCAGAACAGTTCTTATTCGAGGAGGGGGCGGGGAGAGGACAAAGCCGAAAGTCATATACAAAGTTACTCAGGGGAATAAATGACCGGAACAGAACTCTGCTAATGTTGAAAATAGGTAGTGCTAATCTGGCACAGCAATCTCTCCAGAGACAGAGGTGACCTTCCTTCCAGGTGTGGTGATGGGGTCACGGGGGGAGAGGTGAGAAAGGGAGAGGCAGCCCGGACACTGTGTACACTGCAAAGACAAGCATTTTTATCTTATATTTAGACTTTATATTTAGACTTAATCTTATTTCTGTAACTTTTTTGTTAAATAAGACAAACTACACTGCCTGGCCATTGCACCCGTCATGCATAGTGCCCACTGTACAAGCCTCTGGAGGCAGTGTTATGATCTGGGGTTGCTTCAATTGGTCAGGTCTAGGCTCAGCTCTGCAGCAATAAAATTAAGTCAACTGAGTACCTGAATGTACTGAATGACCAGGTTATCCCATCAATGGGCATATTCCAGGACGACAATGCCAAGATTCATCAGGCTCAAATTGTGAAAGAGTGGTTCAGGGAGCATGAGGAATCATTTTCACACATGGATTGGCCAGCAGAGTCCTGACCTTAACCCCATTGAAAGTCTTTGGGGTGTGCTGGAGAAGACTTTACGGTGTGGTTCGACTCTCCCGTCGTCAATACAAGATCTCGGCCAAAAATGAATACAACTCTGGACAGAAATAAATGTTGTGATGTTGCATAAGGTTGTCGAAACAATGCCACGACGAATGTACGCCATAATCAAAGCTAAAGGCAGTCCAACAAAATATTAGAGTGTGCAATTATTTTTTTGGCCAGGCTGTGTATCTGCCAGTGGGGTGAGATAGTTATACTCATTTAAAGATTTGCCAGTGGGTAAGGTAACTTTAAAACATGCGAATATTTTTCACTTTTGAGAAAAAAATTTGATTTTAAGTCTTATTACAAGACAAAAACTGTTAAGACATTTTTGGCAGTGCACGGGGAACCACCAGCCCCTCTCTTGTTTCTGAGAGGCTACTGATTCTACAGCACCGTGCTGATGTCACGCAAATTCTACAGCACCGTGCTGATGTCACGCAAATTCTACAGCACCGTGCTGATGTCACGCAAATTCTACAGCACCGTGCTGATGTCACGCAAATTCTACAGCACCGTGCTGATCTCACACAGATTCTACAGCACCGTGCTGATGTCACACAAATTCTACAGCACCGTGCTGATGTCACACAAATTCTACAGCACCGTGCTGATGTCACACAAATTCTCCAGCACCGTGCTGATGTCACGCAAATTCTACAGCACCGTGCTGATGTCACGCAAATTCTAAAGCACCGTGCTGATGTCACGCAAATTCTACAGCACCGTGCTGAGGTCACGCAAATTCTACAGCACCGTGCTGATGTCACGCAAATTCTACAGCACCGTGCTGATGTCACACAAATTCTACAGCACCGTGCTGATGTCACGCAAATTCTACAGCACCGTGCTGATGTCACGCAAATTCTACAGCACCGTGCTGATGTCACGCAAATTCTACAGCACCGTGCTGATGTCACACAAATTCTACAGCACCGTGCTGATCTCACGCAGATTCTACAGCACCGTGCTGATGTCACGCAAATTCTACAGCACCGTGCTGAGGTCACGCAAATTCTACAGCACCGTGCTGATGTCATGCAAATTCTACAGCACCGTGCTGATCTCACACAGATTCTACAGCACCGTGCTGAGGTCACGCAAATTCTACAGCACCGTGCTGATCTCACGCAGATTCTACAGCACCGTGCTGATCTCACGCAGATGTTACATCCATTTCCTGAGGTGCCGAAAAGAAATGTCTGGAGGAAAAGAAATAAAGAGATGGTGTCCAAGTCCAGCCCAGCGGGAGACATATCCTGACCCAGGGCTCTGGAAAAAAAGATGACATCGTGCACAGGAGGAGAGCAATCAGCTCTCAGGCTTTTCCTAATGTGAGCTTCTACTCAAAAAAACATCTGTTCACAGACGCAAATGCATCGCGCCTTGTGGATACCCTCCGTCATCGCGCCTTGTGGATACGCATCAACGATCCATCGCGTCAACGATCCTCTTCACTTGTGTGAGTACCAACTCTCCATGAAATAAAATACATTCAAAATAATAATCATAAAAAAACAACACAAAGTAAAATAAAATTGGGTGTTCTCACAGTGGTAATGTAAGATACACCCTTTAAAGAAGCGAGGAGATTATCAGGGGAATATGTCATGTCCTTTTCCTAGAAGGAAGATCCTGGAGAACGTGCCGGGATGATGATGACTGACTTACGAACAAGTTATCACACGTGCAAGATGGTGTTTGTGGAAAGCTGTATAACACATTGCATGCACTAGCACAGATTCAGCAGGGTGTGGTGGAAAACACATTCATAAAAATAACCAGTCTTTCCTTCAGTGCTAAGTGTGTACTGCATTCTCTTGGTACAATGGAAACCTTTTAATTGAGCCAAATATTAGTGAAATAAGTCAGGGAATGCCTCTCATTTGTACAGTCTATTGTGGCTATTATTTTATTTTTTAATACATTTGGCACCTAACACAGGGCTGAGCATGTCCGATTCCCACCCTAATTTGGAACTGTCTGCAACCGCAGCCGCGTTCATGCAAACCCCACCGCCGGAACAGTGAAGACACGTGGGGTCCCCAGGCTGCAGTGGGGTCCCCAGGCTGCTTCTTTTCACACGGCAGACTACAGCCGTGCTCGTATGGACTGAAGTCAAAGGAAGACCTTTCATATATGGCTTTAACACGCAGTCTACGGGTTCCCGATCAACCAGCCGGAGTCGCTAGATAGCGATGAAACATCATTTAAATCTCAGGAATATGAAAGTGTGATATCGCCAAGAAGCCAAAGAAGGTCCATTTATAATCAATACATGTGAAGTCAGCTGAGCAAACCAACAATTGGGATTGTGAACAAAAGTAAGCACCACTACACAGCTAACCTATATGTTTAACTTTAAATCTAAATAACGGTATATTAGCATGCCTGTGATGGTCAATGGGGGGCTTGAGTGGTTACGGTCCCCGCCTCCAAAGGTTTGAATCTAGTCCACTGTACCTTTTCTGTCTCACCTACACTCTTACACCACCCTCCCCTCCCTCACACACACACACAGCCCTGTTCATCTTAACTGGTTTGGACCACCAAGGTGCTGCGAGGTACAGCCATGTTCAAAAGAACAAAATGGTGGCTACATGTGAAAACCAAGTTGTTACAGTAAATTCTTAAAAACTATTTCTCCCTCTGAAAAAATGTTAGTGTCTTTGGAAAACATAACTTTATTAAACATTAAAAGTATTTCACATCTTAATTATACACCGTTTAGCTGCGATAAAGAAATGGTAACACTTCAGTGTTTACTTTGCCCATACAAAAGGTTTAATCTATAATCTATATAAACAACATCCAGGTAACTCAAATTTGAAAACACAATTAATGTTATGTATTTAACATAATGATGAGAACAGGCCATTTTGCTCAACAATGCTCACCATTTTCCTACCTCCAAAGGATACTTAGTGCTCACCGTTTACCAACAAACTAGATAATATCTAGCACCATATCAAGCCTGGTCTTGAAAACCCCCAGAGTTTCTGCCTCTACTACATGACCTGGCAAGCTATTCCACACAGCGACGACTCTCTGTGTGAAAACGTACTTCCTAATGGTATACTTCCTGATACTTCTGCAGAATTTACCTTTTGCTAATTTCCATCTATGCTGCCTCATTCTACTGACAGAACTCAACCTGAAGAATCTCTTGTAGTTCACTTTATTAATCCCTTTTATGAATTTAAAAACCTCAATCAATTCGACTCTAAGTCTCCTTTTACAAAGCTTGAAAAAATTAAGTATCTTAATGAGATTTCTCATAACTTTTATCTTTCATTCCAGGAAATAATTTAGTTGCCCTTCTTTGATTTTTCCAGAGCCTCTATATATTTCTTGTAGTACAGTCCCCAGAACTGCACAGTAATCTAAGGGCCTGATTTACTAAGATATTTCACCTTTTAGTACATACAAACAAGTTAAAAAAAAACAATGATTGGTGCAAAAAAAATCATGACCAATCATTGGTTGTGTTATTTGTTTTAACATAATGATGAGAACAGGCCATTTTGCTCAACAATGCTCACCATTTTCTAAGGGCCTGATTGTCTAAATCAGGCGCTAAGTGTGGTCTGATGAAGGTATTGTATAATATACTGTAAGTATAACTTCCTTGGACCTGAAAGGCTTTGATAAACTACGACTCCCAAGTCTTTTTCAAATTGCGCTCATTCTAATTTTGTTCCTCCCATAATGCCTGCCTGCAGAACTTTACATTTCATTATTTTGAGTATCATTTTCTAGGTTTCCGCCAATTTATGGATTCTGTTTAATCCCAGTTTAGCATCATCAGCAAATTTACTGAATATACTTTCAATGTCCCCGTCAAGATTGTTTAAAATAAGGAAGTGCTAATTTTTATGTGCAGTATGGCAAAATTTGGAAACAAATAGCATTTTAAGTTGATTAAATCTAATAGTATTTGCAGAAAATGAAGACTTCAAAGACAAAGCAAATGGCAACAAGTAAGACCTGCATTGTGTAAAATAAGCTTGAAGCAGAATAGTTATTTAAAAAATATGGGAGAAAAATTGTGGAACAACAATTGTAGCCATGTGCAAGTCAGTACTTCGAATATTCGAACTGAAAATCAGTCATTCATAATTGGCACATTTATGCATAAAAACAAGCAAATGGATATATATCATGCAATATTTTTTGCTCAGTATGAGAACATAACAATGCAGCCTTCTGTCACATATAATGTAAAGGTGAACCATCCATCCTGCAGTTATCAGAAGCACTGGCATTTAGCGTTACTGCGACAGCTCTTTCTAATCACTTCTGCTTCAAATTATATCCCAGGAAATGCACGGCGATATAACTGCACAAGTCTGACATCGAAGGAAAAAAAACCTCTTGAAGTTTTCCCACGATCCCTTGCGCCCCCTATCGCCATAGAACTGTACGGATGGCCCTTGTTACCTCGTTACTATGCCTGTCACTACTGAGGCAGTATCACACTTGTGACAGACTTAGCTTGCATTACCAACTAAACTATACAATACCTTCAGTTTAGTTTATTTAGCTAAATAAGCATTTGTCTAGACCAAGGGTCCTCAGTCCCAGTCCTGAAGTTTTGGTTTTCTGGCTTTCAGCTTCCTGCACTTGCTCAGCTGAAGTGGTTGATTACACAGCTGACTCACCTCACCGGGTTCCTTGGGTCTAAATTGATTGTTGGTTTTAAGGTTTAAAAATAAACCTGCAGAGCCTGTAACCGAGGTTGAAAACCCCTGCTTTAGACCTTACTTACATATTTATCTATCATAAATAGAACAGGTGTGTCATGATTTACGAGTTTGTGATCATCTATCATTCTAATAATTGAGAGATTCTGGTTTGGGTCACAAATATCAAATGTTGCACCCTAAACACATTAAATACTTCAGACTGCATGCGAATCATTTTAGACTTTAAGTTAAATCCTTTCCCCGCCCCTTTCTGCAGTTAGTCTATTTACGTAACGCAGGCTGGTTGCAAACAGTGTGAGCTAATTAAAGTGCCGTGGGGAGATTACGCTGCGAGGCTGCAAGGCGACAGTGGCCACTGCGAGCTGAAGAAAGGAGGCATTGACGGGGAAAGCGCTGAATCACAAGTATCATGTTTATGTTGACTGATGGAGATGTAGATTCCTGAATACCTCCATTGTACACTGGATTTGTGACACTGGCCATTTCTTTTCACCCCTATCCGGAGCACATGCTGCTCTGATGCGTCTCTGCTGGTTTTGTCGCCGTGCAACAGCGCCGGTGCTGTATAGAAACTGCTGTTTATTTTCCTTACGCTACCAGCATGAGGAGACTGTGATATGGGCAGCTTACCCTTGAAACCCAAACAGTTTCCAAGTGATATTTTGCCCAGATATGTTTCTCTGGACACATTCGCCCATGACGGAGAATACGGCAGAACACCTCGGTCTGGGATGTGTGCTCACTTGTTTAGCAGCGGGAGGAAAAGAGAGGGTAACAGTATACCAATGACGTAATGGTCCTGCACCTCCCATGGGCGGCCATCGTTAGACTGGGCATACGGGCGTAAGTGAATAGATCTGAGCCACACTTTATCATAGGCAACATAAATTGTTTATCTTGAAGCTATTTAAAGTGTGGAAGTCAAAATACTGCATATGTGTATGTATGTATGTATGTACAGTGCCGTGAAAAGGTTTTTGCCCCCTTCCTGATTTCCTCTATTGTTACATATTTCTCACACTGGAGGTTTTCAGATCATTTGACAAAATATAATATTGATTTTAGGGAACCTGAGTGACCAAATGACACATTTCTTTTTTACTTATTTAATTTATTTTATGAACAAAAAATCCCAACACCCATTTCCGTTGTGTGAAAAAGTAATTGCCCCTTTACACTTAACTGCAGCCAATGTAGAATAAAGTAATCATTTTCTATATTTGGTCGCATATCTTTTGCATGCCATGACTTCCTGATGTCTGTGACCCAACAATATCAAAAGACTCTTGATATCTTATTTTCTGGTACTCCTACAAGTGATACTGTAACCTCTCTGCATTTGAATGGATTTCTATGGGAATTTGGGGGGTGGGACTAGATTTAGCTGTAAATTACACTGGGACAGTATAGAACACATGGTTGTCTAAATGGCTGTAAGTCATCAAGGGTCTGACATATCAAACAAGCCTTAAACCATCAATCTGCTGCCAGAAATACAGTAGATATGGATGGATAACTATAAAAAAATTTGTTCAATAGGAAAATTTGTCAGGAGAAACAACCCTTAAAGTGATCCATCCATATCTACTGCATATCTTGTTTCCTTTTCTGCTGCGGTTTTTGTCATTTCTCTTCTGTTGAGAATCCATCTGATTTGTTCCACGGTCCGTTCCGGGGTTTTGCTTCACCTCGCTGATTATCTTTTCACCTGTGCTACTACCTGCGGGGTATTTAAGCTCCTCACTTCCGCTTCTCCGGTGCTTCTTTGTCATTTCATTATCACATTTAGCCAGGTATAGCCAGGTATGCAGTTTTAAAAAATATTTCTAGTCATTTTGATTGAGGGAAATATTTACCTTAATCTACCACATATCAGCGCACAGAAAATTGGAATGAGCCGTTGTTATTCTACAGTGACAAGTAGACTATATACGCCATAGCCTGTATTATGTACGATAACATGAAAATAAAATAGTATTCCACTGTCTGCAAAATGCTGCCAAATGTTCTATTTTCAATGGAAATCGGTAGGCTACGTCAAAAATACAATTAACGATTGCACTACAGTAAGTGAAATGCGCTCACAATGCCTAAATAACAATGGGTCTATCAATCATATTGGAAAGACAGTGTTCGAGTGGAAAAATGTACTTACTTAACTTATTATTTGTAGCCAGCGAGACCAACTGCATTTGCATTTCAGCATGGGGAAATGCTCTTGTGCGTTATTATATACAGCTTGCGTAATATGAGACCTTGAAAACGAAAACTACCGATACGCAGGGCGGTAGTAAATTGTATAAAACACCCTGGAAGACTTGGCATATACCGTTGCTAAAGTTGTAATGCACTCTGTTGGATAAAATAGCCGACAATTAAACCAGAAGGAACTGTAATGAACGAGACAGGCTTGCAGAGCATGGGGGGTATTACGAGTCGACGTTTCAGATAGTGTAATTGCGGTATAAAGTGCTGTACATTTCTCAATCCGATTGTACCAGACAATAAATGACCACTGACTGTTGAAAGGAACATCTCGATGTGTAAAACCAATGTAGGATTGTATATTAATTTCATATTTAGTAGCATATATTGATAGTACAATACATGGTAGAATGAGAAAATACTTTCACATGTTTATTTAGCATTTGAGTTAGCAGGACTTTTCACGGCTTTTCTGGCATACGATCAGGCGATTGTTGGGCTTATCTTGTTGCTATGACGGAATTCAAATTTTATATGATGAATAAATATATTTATGAACTCAAACATAGACGATATTGTCCACTATGTCATGCATGGGTAGGTATAGACTGGGTGGGGGGGTGCTTGTTAAATGGACTTTGCCACAGAAAAATAGTGACACTTAGAAACTACGCATTGTGCCAGAAATCGTCGCGAATCGTCTACCAATAAAGTTAAAACACAGCGCTTGTGTTTTCCACAAATAGTTTGGCTGCAGGAGCAATGAATGTCTCAGTTGAGCAAAAAGGTGAGACCGGCGAGACGATCTGAACAAAGGGGTTAAGGAGACTACTCTTCTCCACCATGTTGACTCTTCAGCAGACTCACACTGAGAAGATTCCATTTCTGTTAGTAGACTCCCCTGCTTATCCTCTTGTTTTGGGTCACACGTGGCACTAAGGATTTCCTCTCCAGATGCTTTTATTGCCCCTAGACTTGGTATCTGATCGCGGTCCTCAATTTGTCGCCAAGTATTGGTGCTCCTTTCTGAACAGGATAAGAATGTTGAGGTGCCTTCTGCTGGTTATTTTGTCCGGAGGTGTCGTGCGGATTGGAAGTGAGTTATTTCCTCGCTCTTGTGAGCTTCAGCTACTCAGAAAGCTTCTGCCGACAGATATCGTCGGTCAGCTCCCTCCTATCAGGTGGGCTAGCGAGTCTGCCTCTACGGGTGGAATCTCGTAAACTTGCCCCGCGTTACGTGGGACCGTTCAAAATCATCAGTAAGATCAACTCGGTGATGGTCCATCTTCAACTGCCACACTCGTATTCACTATGCGTATTCATCCTACGTTTCACGTGTCGTGATTAAAACCGTTGCTGATCAGTCCCATGTCTCTTACTGAGAGACACCCTCCCCCTCCTCGGATCATGGAGATATGTCCGGTTTATACTCTCCATCGCATTTTAGCAGAGAGACGGGTAGGTAGGGGTTGGCAGTTTTTGGTGAACTGGGAGGGCTGTGGTCCAGAGGAACGGTGTTGGGTTCCATCCAGGAATATTTTGGATTCCGAACTTATCAAGGATTTCAGCAGAAAACGGTCTGAGGGATCATCTGGGATCGTCCCTTATAGGGGCGGGGGGTCCTGTCACGGTCCGTGGGGGGTCGTCCCTTATAGGGGCGGGGGGTCCTGTCACGGTCCGTGGGTTATTGTTTCCTTTTCTGCTGCGGTTCTCGTCTGTTGAGAATCCATCGGATTTTTTTCACGTTCCGTTCCGGGGTTTTTCTTCACCGTCTTGATTATTCTTTTCACCTGTGCTACTACGTGCCGGGTATTTAAGTTCCTCACTTCCGCTTCCCCAGTGCTTCTTTGTCATTTCATGATCAAATTGAGCCAGGTATAGCCAGGTACAAGTGACTGCGCTATTTATTTTTCTTT
This sequence comes from Ilyophis sp. 1 JC-2022, assembly GCA_022702515.1. NCBI lineage: Eukaryota > Metazoa > Chordata > Actinopteri > Anguilliformes > Synaphobranchidae > Ilyophis > Ilyophis sp. 1 JC-2022. Next base: position 1,467,408 of record CM040398.1, on the reverse strand, counting down.
GCTGTTCTCACTGAGAAAGTTTTTCTTTGGTAGGTTCGTTTTTGATTTCACCTTCTTCCGGCCATTTTACTGTTACATGCCGAAGGTGTTCTTTTCTTTTCTAAGTTTTCCGTTTTGGATCCAGTTTTGAGCTCGGGAGACTTAGTTTGTGTTCTCACTTGTGTATTCGAGTTCACCTTATTTTCTTGGGTTGATTTTCATTTGGCTGTTTAGCTACAAGAAATTATTTCCTGTCTTTTCTCTCTTTTTATTTATATGTAGTACTCCCTTAGTGGTCCTCACTTGCATGAGTGACTTGTTCAGATCTCTGCATTTGATTATTCGCTACTAAATCCATCACAGGGACAGGGGCAAAAAAAGACAGGGAAGTTAAAAAAACACCTGTTTGGAACTTTTTTAGAATGTGTTGCAGGCATCAAATTCGAAATCAATAAAGTTTATAAGGTAAAACATTAAATATCTTTTTTTTTTTGACTGTTTTCAATTTAATATATCTAAAAGAGAATTTACAAATCACTGCTTTCTGCTTTTATGTGCATTTTACATACTGTCCCAACTTTTTTGGAATTTGGGTTTGTATATAGAGCCAAGAACCAGAATTGTTTCACTTTATGATGATTCGGTTATTTTTGTTATTTTCCATCTTGTAAATATCAATCACAAGGCATTCCCTGGATATGCTGACTCAGGCATAACAGCGTTTTGTCAGAAAGCCATTTGGTGCTGACAGATAAGTATCTTCTCCGTTTTGCAGAAACCATCAAACATCAACAAAAGAAGTGCTCTTTTTGGCGCCGTGCGTTTTCTGTACAGTCTGGACTCAATGGCCTCTGCACTGCCGTCCCCTGACTTTGCATAAACCAAAGAGCGCTCGCTATCTGGCTCCAGCTTACTGCGGTCTGACAGAGAGTCGAGGGACATCAGCGCAAGCTATCTTAAGGAGCAAACACACGGCAATCTGACAGAACACATCTCCGACTATGGTCTGTAGCCTAGCCACTAACCCAGCAGCGAACTCTGTTGGGCTTGCGCAGCAGGCTGGATCTGTTTGTTGGAAGCGCCTCCTCTCTTGCTCGCATGTTCTCAGTGCTAAAGACAATAAGTTATGCTGTGTTTTGATATCCCATTCCAAAACCACAACACCCCCCCCCCCCTCCACCCCCTGGAAATGTTTTTTACGAATCCCCTCCGGGCCACGTATTAATAAGGAATGTATTCTCACAAGCGACCTACTACTGAGCCACACCACAAAACCATGACATAACAACTCCCCCCCACCCATTCCTCCCACCAAACGGTGACTCCTCTCTGCCTGGGACCATTTCAAAACCATAGTCTCTGGAACAGCACGTCCATCACTCCGTGGCTGAACTGTCCACTCCACACACAGACGACTCTCGGCCCTGTGGAAGAACGTGACTAGCACACATCTCTATTGCTCCATGGCTGACCTGTACGCTCCACACACACATGACTCCGAGCCCTGTGGAAGCGCTTGACTAGCACACATCTCTATTGCTCCATGGCTGACCTGTACGCTCCACACACACATGACTCCGAGCCCTGTGGAAGCGCTTGACTAGCACACATCTCTATCGCTCCATGGCTGACCTGTACGCTCCACACACACATGACTCCGGGCCCTGTGGAAGAGCTTGACTAGCACACATCTCCATCGCTCCGTGGCTGACCTGTCCACTCCACACACACACAACTCTCGGCCCTGTGGAAGAACGTGACTAGCACACATCTCTATCGCTCCATGGCTGACCTGTTCACTCCACACAGAGGAATCTCGGCTCTGTGGAAGAACTTGACTAGCACACATCTCTATCGCTCCGTGGCTGACCTGTCCGCTCCACACACACACACGACTCCCAGCCCTGTGGAAGAGCTTGACTAATACACATCTCTATCGCTCCGTGGCTGACCTGTCCACTCCAAACAAACACAACTCTCTGCCCTGTGGAAGAGCTTGACTAGCACAAATAGCATTTCTATTTATATCCAGGTTAAGGTAAATTTTAATTTTGGGGCTTTCTATACGTCCAGTGTTTGTGCCTGCAATCCATCGGTAGTGTAGGCTATTTTGGTACTGCTAAGCATAATGTAAGACTTATTGAATTTAGATGTGGTGGGAAATTGTACAGCTAACTATGTATGGCATGTTCAAAGGTATCATTATTATCATTTTTTATTATTGTGATGATGAACCGCTGAGCTGGCATCATCACATGCATTTTGTGTTTATTTTTCGTTGTGTGTCTGTACTGTGTCGTTTGACTGTGTGTCTGTACTGTGTGTCTGTACTGTGTGTTTGACTGTGTGTCTGTACTGTGTGTCTGTACTGTGTGTTTGACTGTGTGTCTGTACTGTGTGTTTGACTGTGTGTCTGTACTGTGTGTCTGTACTGTGTGTTTGACTGTGTGTCTGTACTGTGTGTTTGACTGTGTGTCTGTACTGTGTGTTTGACTGTGTGTCTGTACTGTGTGTCTGTACTGTGTGTCTGTACTGTGTGTTTGACTGTGTGTCTGTACTGTGTGTTTGACTGTGTGTCTGTACTGTGTGTCTGTACTGTGTGTCTGTACTGTGTGTTTGACTGTGTGTCTGTACTGTGTGTTTGACTGTGTGTCTGTACTGTGTTGTTTGCTGTATAGTTGTTTGCGTTTTAGTTTTTTTTCTTTAGGAATAAAATACACAGAGAAGGCTTACTTACTGTGTTGGGCTGTTTGGTTGAATGTGGGCTGCTAGGGAGGCGTGCCCAGACTGATTGTGACTGAATAAAGCCAGGCAAACCCCACAGTGTGGTAAAGGGGCTTACTGTGTTGGGCTGTTTGGTAGGGAGGCGTGCCCAGACTGATTGTGACTGAATAAAGCCAGGCAAACACCACAGTGTGGTAAAGGGGCTTACTGTGTTGGGCTGTTTGGTAGGGAGGCGTGCCCAGACTGATTGTGACTGAATAAAGCCAGACAAACACCACAGTTGGGTAAAGGGGCTTACTGTGTTGGGCTGTTTGGTAGGGAGGCGTGCCCAGACTGATTGTGACTGAATAAAGCCAGGCAAACCCCACAGTGGGGTAAAGTGGATTACTGTGTTGGGCTGTTTGGTAGGGAGGTGTGCCCAGACTGATTGTGACTGAATAAAGCCAGGCAAACACCACAGTGTGGTAAAGGGGTTTGGTGCTGCATGTTTTTGTATTGTGCTTCTGTTTTGAATGTTGAAAGTTGTTGTTTGTTTGATTTAACCTTATCTGTGTAAAAATGTATTTATTGTGATTTACAGGGCAAATTTGGTGATTAGAGATATCTAGACAGCTGTAATTGTAATTGAAAAAAATACCTGAGCAGAATTACAATTGGTACGGTCCGAGTGATGGATACCAGCCTAGGGAACGTATAAAAGGCAGTCTGTGTAGTTTGGTGGAGAGGGTCTTTGCTACCCCTGAAGCTTTCCCACTGAGAAAAATTAAAACCAGACACATTATGGGTGCCCTAGTACAATTGTTTTCACGGATGGCTATACTAAGGGAAGTTTTAACAAACTAAGGTACACACTTCACATCTAGACTACTCAGAGAGGTCTACACACTACTGGGCATAAAGGGCATTAAAACCACTCCATACCATCCCCAGACAGACGTTATGGTTGAGCGCTTTAATCAGGGTTTGTTCAGGGAGGAACCCGGCAGGACAGCTGTGACCCTGCACCACATTTGTCTCTTGTCACCTGAGGCAGTCCGCCAAACATCCACATCTACTCCATATCTGGCCGTAGAGCGATGGTTTGGGGCTCGTTTGATACCTTAGACCCTTGATGACGTACAGCCATTTCGCCAGTCATGTGTTCCCTACTGTACCAGCGTAATTTACAGCTGAATCTAGTCCCACCCCCCAATTTCCATAGAGATCCAAATGCAGAGAGCTTATAGTATCGCTTGTAACAGTACCTGAAAATAAGATATCGAGAGTCTTTTGATGTTGCTAGGTCACAGACTTCAGGAAGTAACAGCATGCAAAGGATATGCGACCAAATATTAAATATGATACTTTAAAAATACATGAAAGCAAAGGGTATGAATGCCTTTCAGTTTTTGATTTTTAATACATTTGCAAAAAAATTTTAAAACATGTTTTCACTTTGTCATTACGGGTTATTGAATGTAGATTGATTGGCAAAAATGACAATTTTATCCATTTAAAATGAAATCTACAACACAATAAAGCGTGCAAAAAGTGAAGGGGTATGAATACTTTCAAGCACCACTGTATATATACTGTGTATACTGCTGTGAATATTATAATAAATATTATAATGTATGATATTTTTCACTTATGATTATATTATAACTTATAATATATAACTTATCATATAATATAATGAGTGAAAAAGTTTAAATTGTGTTATCTCTGTAGTAACAGTGGTTAATATGATAAAGCCCTTTATTAATATAGCTCTGTAACTGCTTCATCCAGTTATGACCATGTTCTCTTTTTCTAGCATTTTTTGTGTCTGACATGGCATTAATAATCATTATTAAAAAGAATACAAATAAAGGCACATGATGACTAATACACATTAATATGCACAACAGTGCCCTCTGGGACTGTAACAAAAGCCGCACCCTTCAATGGCTCCGAAATTAAAAGGAGGTCATATATCAAGCAGATAAGGGACCACCCAGCATTTTTACGATGAGAGATGAATTCCACTGACCACCACAGCTGAGATGAAACCGCTGAGCCCTGCCCCAGCGTGTGCTCACCTTCACTATGTGTGAACTTGATCCATGAACCACAGACCCACAGCAAGGTGATGAAACCTGTTCTCTATTACAGTAAAGGAGAAACACGTAAGACCACAATGACCTGATATTGTTTTTGATTGCCTTGCCAAGTAACTGCCAGGGCCACCTTAAACATAATGAAAACTTAAGTAAATCAACTTTTTTGGCAAAGCCATCAGAGCAGTTCCAGAATGAACAAGGAAAAACACGGTAAAAATGATGTTATACTGTAATGTTATTACATTGATATACAGATACAAATACTTTCTAACAAATACGTTTGATTTTTTTTTTTTAGATAGTTAATAAACTTAGTAATCACCATCCAATTTTTGAAGTTGAAATTGTGAAAGACCTAAAACTATGAGAGTTTAGATTTACACATTTATATCTGTAGTCTATTTTTGAGATGTTAAGCTTTAGTATTTTCAAGTCAGATATCATAGCATAGTTTTGTAGCATCTCTGTCAGTTTGAAAATATTTTAAAAAATGTAAGTGTTGTAAAAGACATAATAAATACAGTCCCATTGTATCAAATGATGTATAGAGGGTAGATATAGCATGAGAACATGCTAAAAACGAAACCCTCTCAACATTGAAAAAGGAAATAATCTAATCTAATAGAATTGTATCTCTACTGACAATCGAATCTATGGTATTCATTGCCTGCAGTTTATTATCTGTATAAAAAATATTCTTCATTAAAAAGTCATAGCATGTATTGCATAAAATGCAATCGAAAACCAAAAAGAAACTGATATTTTAAGTGAATTTTTGGCCAGGACACTGTTTTCATTTTAATCCAGCAGAGAACATGCTCGACTGCTTTTCCAGTGACGGAGGGCATCAAATATTTTGTGAAAATAGAGTAAGAATGTTTCAGCTCCCTTGTTCAATGTCCTCTGCCCTGTTTGGCCTAGAATGGTGAATAAAATACCCCATCAACACTATAATTGTGTATTATCAAACAACAGATATTATTTTTGAACTGGCACCACATTCTTCTGAATCATATGTGTGGTTTCTTCTTCATTTGCGATGTTTAACAAGAAACACATTGAGAATCTCTGGGGGGTCTGCTGGGGTCACCATCCCTGGTCCTGGAGAGCTACAAAGTCTGCTGGGGTCCCCATCCCTGGTCCTGGAGAGCTACAAAGTCTGCTGGGGTCCCCATCCTTGGTCCTGGAGAGCCATAAGGTCTGCTGGGGTCCCCATCTCTTGTCCTGGAGAGCCATATGGTCTGCTGCGGTCCCCAACCCTCATCTTGGAGAACCACAGGGTCTGCTGGGGTCCCCATTTCTGGTCCTGGAGAACCACAGGGTCTGCTGGGGTCCCCATCCCTGGTTTTAGAGAGCCATAATGTCTGCTGGGGTCCCCATCCCTCATCTTGGAGAACCACAGTGTCTGCTGGGGTCCCCATTTCTGGTCCTGGAGAACCACAAGCTCTGCTGGGGTCCCCATCCCTGGTCCTGGAGAGCCATAAGGTCTGCTGGGGTCCCCAACCCTCCCTATTCTAGAAAGTAGAACAATCATTGAAAATGATCAGAAAGTGTTTGGGTTTCTGGCTCCAGTGATCTGTAAGCAAGCTTGGATCCATGATTCGCCTTCCTCCTTCAGTGACCCGGTCATGCAATTTCACCTCACTGGCTCTGAGAATGAATGTCTCATTACAGCCAATTAAAACATACTGTTTCATCTTACTGGCTTCTGAGCTCTGACCTGTAGAGTGCATCTCTACAGGCTGTGAGGCCCGCGTAGGCCCTGTTTGCTTTTGATCCAAAGAGCTTGGACTCTTCAGAGTTTCGCCTCTAGCAGCACCCTTCACACATGTTTAATGTTCAATTATCTGTGACTTCAGCATAAAACATAAAAATTTATATCTATCAGTTGTACGGTACACGGTACAACTTGTACCTAAACTCATGTCAGGTCTTTTCACCGTGGATTAAAGACGCAGAGAATGTGCAGCAGGTTTGAACAGGGAGGAGAAACGGGGTAAACATTACGACATTATATTAATTTAGCTGACGCTCGTATCCAGGGTGACGGGCCAGAAGTGCATCTGAGTTATGTGCCAGACCTGTGGTGGCGCAAACAAACAGGATCTGGAGGTGTGTGCATAAGCAGTGGAAAACTGAAATATGCCTGGGGAGGGAGAGAGAGAGGGGGATGGAGGGAAAGAGAGATGGTGGGAGAGAGGGATAGAAAGATGGGGATGGAGGGAAAGAGAAAGGGATGGAGGGAGGGAGAGAGATCATGTGAGAGAGAGAAGGATAGAAAGAGGGGGATGGAGGGAGGGAGGGAGAAAGATGGGATAGAGGGAGGGTGGGAAGGAGAGAAAGATGGTGAAATAAAGAAAGGGTTTTTATCCACATCAAATGAATCATTACAAATATTTCAAACTCTGCACACAGACATACTGTAATACTGTACACAGTAAAATGGACAGGGTCATTCAATTTGTCATTTCAATAGTTTATTTGAATCCAAAAGGGATTGTGTATACTGTATTAGAGTTGATTTAACACCATACTATGTATACAGTATATGCATGTATACACATATGAAGGCATATCTTACAAGTTAATGGATATCATAACATTTTATCTCAAAATGCTACACTGGTATCATGCCTTTTTTAAGTGTAATTTTAAAAGATGGATGAGAAAAATATTCTAAGAAATATTCTCACTCATAACCTTCAGACAGTTTTCATAAAATATGCTTGTCGATCTTGCCTTTGTAGAGAGCTCTCTATAAAACACAAAACATAGTCACAGAAATAAGTATATCATATGTGCATTCTGTATCCATCTCTTCTAATAAATACCAACAGAGTACGCCACATGTTGTACCTAGCATGGTAAAATGGTTAAGTGCAAACACATGCTGAATTTCTATTGACATCTGCATGAACTTTCGGTTGCCATGCAAGTTCCCTATTCATTTAACAAAACAGTTAAATTACAAGCGGACATTGAGAGAAGGGGGCAAAAAGGGTTTTTGCTGCAGGGTTATTTTGGGCTATGCTGTGGGGCCAGAAACTGGACATGAGGGTCGACATGATGCTTCAGCTCTAAGAAGAAGACTGGTACTACTAAAGACTGGTACTACTGGTAGTACTAAACCCCGCACTTCTCAAGTAAGGAACATAAAGTGATTGGCCGGGGATCACTAACTCTCTCATTCTCCATGTACCACACGTACTAAGAGAGAAAGTGATTGGCCGGGGATCACTAACTCTCTCATTCCCCATGTACCACACATACTAAGAGAGAAAGTGATTGGCCGGGGATCACTAACTCTCTCATTCCCCATGTACCACACATACTAAGAGAGAAAGTGATTGGCCGGGGATCACTAACTCTCTCATTCCCCATGTACCACACGTACTAAGAGAGAAAGTGATTGGCCGGGGATCACTAACTCTCTCATTCTCCATGTACCACACATACTAAGAGAGAAAGTGATTGGCCGGGGATCACTAACTCTCTCATTCTCCATGTACCACACGTACTAAGAGAGAAAGTGATTGGCCGGGGATCACTAACTCTCTCATTCTTCATGTACCACACGTACTAAGAGAGAAAGAAAGTGCATGGGAGCCATTTAGTGAACATTACCCTGACCTGACTGACAAATTGAAAGTTCTGACTGTACACCTCAAACAGCAACCCTCGACCTACCCTGCCCCAAGTTCAAGTTCTGACTGCAAACCGACCTGCATCAGCAACAGCTCATGAACAAATTTTTAATTTTTTTCAGATTATAGGTCGGGGCCTGAATCACTAATAACACATTTTTGTTTTTCCATTGTCCAGCTATGTTTCCAATGACCCTCTCTTTCTGGTGATCGTTTGAAACATGTTTTAGGATCTCGCTTCGGGGGAAAGACGCTCTAACACTACACTTCTCTTTATGCTGTGGCCACATGCAGTGCGGAGATGTTTCCTGTCTCAACACAAATCAATGTTTTCCTGTCCCTCTCCGAGAACATCGCAGTGGTAACCCGGGCATGCAGGTTCTTCCTGTACAACATCAGGAGAATCCGCCCCTTCCTCACCACCCACTCAACCCAGCTCCTGGTCCAAGCGATGGTGCTGTCCCGCCTGGACTATTGCAACTCTCTCCTGGCTGGCTTGCCAGCATCGGCCATTAGACCCCTTCAGCTTATCCAGAACGCAGCAGCGCGCCTGGTCTTCAACCTCCCCCGATACTCCCATGTCACCCCCCTGCTCATTGACCTCCACTGGCTACCGGTGATGGCCCGCATCAAATTCAAAACATTGGTGCTCGCCTTCCAGGCAGTCCGAGGATCTGCCCCCCCATACCTCCAAAAGCTCATCAGACCCTACACACCTGCCAGATCTCTGCGTTCCGCCTCCTCAGGACGACTGGTCCCCCCCCCTCTTCATACTAGCGCCCGGTCTCGACGTCTGTCTGTCCTGGCCCCACGGTGGTGGAATGAGCTCCCCGTGGAGGTCAGAACAGCAGAAAGTCTGACCGCTTTCAAGCGCAGATTGAAGACTCACCTCTTCAAGCTGCACCTCTCTCCACCCCTCCCTACCTCCTTGTGACTATTGTTATCAGAATTGTGTATTCCCCCCCCCCAAAAAATTTTTTTAAAAAATAAAATAAAATAAAAAATTTCCCAATCATACTGATTGCGCCTAGCGCTTAGATTCGTGTTTGCCTTTTTAGGATTGTTTTAACGCACTTGTTACTTGTTCGGAAATGCACTATGTACGTCGCTCTGGATAAGAGTGTCTGCTAAATGTCTATAATGTAATGTAATGTAACACATTTCAGCCACACAGACCCGCATGCAGTAAAGGCCTGAACTATGAAGGACATGTAACAGTCATTTATTCAATACAAATGCCGTCAGTTTGCCTGAATAACCAAGAGGGAAGTTATCTCTGAATTATCTCACAATGTTCTGTTCTCCAAAAGCGAAAGAATTTAGCTATAGCTAAAGACAAAACTCAATTCAGGAAAATGTATTTTATCATTTCTCCCCACACTTATGAGGTAAAACCCTTCATTTTTTTGTGTAACATGCTGCACTCATAGCACACAAACAAAATACAGTGCTTTTCCATGGACTGTAGATCAGGATGTATCTTTATTTTTTGAGTTCCAGTGAGTTTGAGTGAAAAGGAGCCCATAATTCAAATAAATGCGTAGAAAACATTCAATGATTTTTTTCGATGCGTAAAAAAAACAATGCTATCCCAAATCACCAATAAATTACTGTTAGCAGGTTAACAGTGACAGCTGCCATAATAACTCCTGACACCTCTCACTCAATGACTTCTGATGCCTTTACGTATCATGTCACTAGTCGGATGTAAGGAGGGATTTCTCTCTACACTCTTACTGAAGTGTCTCTGACCACTTCTATGCTACCTCCAAATATGGCATGGAAATATAAAGGCTAATATGCATTTCATGAGGGATGTTTCTCTTTAAACTATAAAAAGAAAAGTTGTTGGAAAGAGCCTTTTGCCAGATATAGATTCCATGATGGATTGATTCATTTCCTCTGAAGATGGCGTGAGTCTCGGCTCAAGTATTCTTCTTTCTGTTATTTGGGGGGGGGCTGGGTGAACACCCCGGCCTGTTTCTCCATGTGTGAGGAATTGGCAAATTATACAATTATCAGATGAAAGGGACACTGAATTCCTGGCATGGACCTCTCAGTGACTCAGTTTAGCTCGTACCACTTTATACAGTTTTATTTCTCCCAAACGTACTGGCAATAGAACATCAACAGCACTTGTGTTTTTGCAGTCGAATGAGGTAATTATGGCCTGCAACTTTCGGCCTCGCAACTTTTACAGGATTGTGACTGGATCTGAAACAAATACTTGTTTTTTTAGATTAACTGTTAACTTTATTTTCGGATGTGTTGTGAAATAGACGCACAATTAAGAAAATATAATTGTACTTTAAAAATTATTTCCACTGAATTCAGCTTGACCGTAAACAAAAGGAAACACATATTTTACTTTGAAAAGCCGTATTGAACTCAACAATATCAACGTTACACCATATAAAACAGATGTTGCACATAATCATAATCTTACATTCACGGATGTAGCAAAACTATGCTGTCATTAAAATAGACTACATTGAACTTGCCTATCCCCAAAAAATATAATTAAACCGGAAACAAATAAAGCAGACACTAAAGTAACCAGAAGAAATAGATAGATAAAGAAAACTCTACCTTGTTCTGTGCTGTTTGTCATAGTGTGGATTTTGGGATGCCGCCACAGTAACGGTCTACAGCATAGGTGTCAAACTCCCGGCCCGCCACATCACTTTTTGTGGCCCGCGAGAACTTAATTATCTGACGCGGAATCCGGCCCGCCACGTCATTTTATGCGGCCCGCGAGAACTTAAGTATCTGACGCGTGTATCTACGTGGCTGGTTAACGGGGATTTACTTTTACGATATAACAGACAAACGCAGACGCACACCCGCGGTACATACGTTAAATAAAACGTTAAATGAAGTTTGTATAAAAAAAAGAAAAAAAAGGCGATTGCACCCCCCCCGTCAACAATTACAATCGAGGTCCGCGAAAATCCCAAGTATGGTTATATTTATAGTCTTACAGTTACAACCGGCCCTTTGAGGGCAACCATAATGCTGATGTGGCCCGGGGTGAAAATGAGTTTGACACCACTGGTCTACAGTATGTGATCGTTCACCATATGCAGCTACAGTCTTCAAGAATCACAATGGCTTTTCTCGGCTGCTATTGTTTTATAAAGCTCACCTATGGAGGCCTGAACTATGCCACTGACCATGACTACAATGTTTTACAACTATTTCCAGCTTGTTCTGGTGGTTTGCTGTTTTGTACATTTGAAGACAAAATGGAAAATCTATATTTTTTTCTCCAAATTTGTCAATTGGATTTCCATTTTCAAAATGAACCTGGACTTGAAAACGCAGAATAAATGTGTTGTGCATTGCAACTGGCAATTAAAGTTTTTCACAGGTTTTCCTTTATATTGACTTTCCATTTTTTTCTCTGAAAGATGTTTTTGTGACAGTGTTTCTTTAAAAAGCATCATGCAAGTAAAACTGAATTGCATTGGATTAGAGTTTCAGGAGCATATTTATTTTTAGTACCAGAAGTGCCATTTATTTTAATGCTTTATTTATTGGAAAGAAAATATGCAATAAATTAAATCTCTGTGATATCATTGTTCTTAAAATAGGTTATGAGCTACAAAAACCTCCTTCTCCAATAGTTTATGTGCCATGAGTGATTGTAATGTAGCATGAACCCCCTTCGTTTGCCATGTGTATCTTAGCAGTGACCGAGGCATATGAGGCAGGCATGTGGCTCGCCACGACTAGAAAACCTTTCTTGCTTTCCAGGAAACATTTATTTCTTCTCTCTCTCCATTCTTTCTGTCTTACAGTTGTTTACTTGATTTATTAATTTTATTCTTTTAAAACGTAAACACTCAAATGTAGCCAGACTCATTTGAAGATTCTGATAACATTAGGCTCATCCGTGTACTTCAAAGCTGCACGAGTGTATTGAGTTATACTTCAATTTATTTGTGTTTGTATATTATTTTCTGTATTGGATTTTGAACAAAACTTTGGCAAGTTTTAGTGCTAACCAACCTGTGTTTGTGAGGAAAAAATATATTAGGTTATATATTTTTTACTTAAAAAAGTTAAGGACTGATGTTGAGTGAACCCAGACCACAGTTCTGATTATCTGCCCATAGTTGGGCTTTGCTTTGGGCTAATTTCTTTTCATGACATTTTTTCAGCAGTTTATATAGTTTTTTTCTGGTTTTCCTGGAAAGCTGTTCTTCCCCACATTGCGAGAGCGAGAGCCAACCCGTAAGGGGCCAATTAGTTGAAATCAATCTTATTATTTACCAATCAAAATGTTTTTACTTGGAAACCCTTTGAGATGGTTATCCATGACTACAGAATGGCAGATCAATTTTTTGTAAAGGAAATCGGATTTTGAAACTAATTGTCAGTTGAGGTTCACCATTGACACAGGAAATATCAGATACCTTTGGGGGGGGGTTCAGATTCCCACTGTGCCACAATGAGGCTCAGCCATAGGAGCTTTATTAACATTTATTATAACTTGCCATCACTAAACATTCTTTCATTTACGGTTGATTTAATTCAAAGGTAAACACATTTACCAGAACATTGATTCTTGGTGTCCACATCCTTAAATTACATGTATGTACAGATGATTTGTGTTTAGAATCTAGTTTACTGCATGTTAGCATAGTTTATTCACGTGCACTTTTGCTCATATTATTTCAGTGGAACGTAAACTCTCTTATTTTGTAAGTTGCTATGGACAAGAGTAAGTTATAAATGAATGCAGAGTAATGTGATGTGGTGTACCTCTGTCACTAGCCAAACAAAGACACATTATCTCTGTCACTAGCCAAACAAAGGCACATTACCTCTGTCACTAGCCAAACAAAGACACATTACCTCTGTCACTAGCCAAACAAAGGCACATTACCTCTGTCACTAGCCAAACAAAGACACATTATCTCTCTATGGTCAAACAAAGGCACATTACCTCTGTCACTAGCCATACAAAGACACATTACCTCTGTCACTAGCCAAACAAAGACACATTACCTCTGTCACTAGCCAAACAAAGACACATTACCTCTGTCACTGGCCAAACAAAGACACATTACCTCTGTCACTAGCCAAACAAAGACACATGACCTCTGTCACTGGCCAAACAAAGGCACATTACCTCTGTCACTGGCCAAACAAAGGCACATTACCTCTGTCACTAGCCAAACAAAGACACATTACCTCTGTCACTAGCCAAACAAAGGCACATTACCTCTGTCACTGGCCAAACAAAGGCACATTACCTCTGTCACTAGCCAAACAAAGACACATTACCTCTGTCACTGGCCAAACAAAGGCACATTACCTCTGTCACTAGCCAAACAAAGACACATTACCTCTGTCACTAGCCAAACAAAGACACATTACCTCTGTCACTAGCCAAACAAAGACACATTACCTCTGTCACTAGCCAAACAAAGGCACATTACCTCTGTCACTGGCCAAACAAAGGCACATTACCTCTGTCACTAGCCAAACAAAGACACATTACCTCTGTCACTGGCCAAACAAAGGCACATTACCTCTGTCACTAGCCAAACAAAGACACATTACCTCTGTCACTAGCCAAACAAAGGCACATTACCTCTGTCACTGGCCAAACAAAGGCACATTACCTCTGTCACTGGCCAAACAAAGACACATTACCTCTGTCACTGGCCAAACAAAGGCACATTACCTCTGTCACTGGCCAAACAAAGACACATTACCTCTGTCACTGGCCAAACAAAGGCACATTACCTCTGTCACTGGCCAAACAAAGGCACATTACCTCTGTCACTGGCCAAACAAAGGCACATTACCTCTGTCACTGGCCAAACAAAGGCACATTTCTACAGTGCGTCAGCTCAGGCAGTAGAAACCCATTATCTTCTCAAGAAATACGAGCAAAACACCAAATACAGCAACAAATAAATAAAAAACACAAGCTGTAGAAAAGGTTGAGACAGACTGACCATCTGGATAAAACTGTAGCGAATCTGGATTCAATCAAAAGGTACTTTTTAAGTTAAGGACGCACGTTTTTTAAAGTTTTTTCTCCTCACAAACACAGCTTTGGAGAGTTTAGCAGTCATGCAAAATTACCTGCCAAACTGTTGGCGAAGGAAAAGAGGCTGACTTTAATTTATCAGTGAGCAGTGTGCCACGGAGAAGAGAACATGGATTATACTGCTGGGGTATTGCATATTGTCCAGATGAAGTGACTAACTTCAACAATTGTGAATAAAATAATGGAAAAGAAAATGAATTCTAAAGCTAATCTGGTGATCTCATCTGGTGAAATGCTCATGCAGTCTTCCCCCTTCTCTGAAAATATTGGCTGAACTAACAGGGAGATACAGGCTTGTATCATGATGCAGGGCTGATTGACAAAACATTGAAATACATGAAATATGCATTTGAGCGGAACATTCTAGCAGATGTGCTGCCCACGGAAGCAGCTGTCTTGTACGGGAGAGCGTCTCTTAGGCCCCGCGAGGCGGAGAAGTGTTTATCTGTGATATGCTCAACAAGAGGCCCTTAGAACAGCCCATAATGCACCGCAGGGACCGAGTTGCCATAGGGACCGAGTGAGACAGAACAGACCCTGGAGGAATTTGTTGATGAAAAGTTTGGAACTTTTTTGCTGCAGTTACAGTAAGTTTACTTTTTGTATATTTATTTATTTATTGTTTTGCAGCAGTTGGCCTTGCATCGCTCTTATAGCATGTTGTTATAAAAGGTATGTAGTGCATGGTGGTGATTTCATTAGTACAGTTTATTTCAACTGCGCAAACGTTGTTCATTTTTAAAACCATAATTTATTTATGTATTTTATATTTTCACTGACCATGAATTGATAAAACCAACCGCACAAACTCCTGTGAAGCTGCCATATACTTTTTCAAAGGGTTTGTTTTATCGTTGTGAATAATAATAATAATTTAATTACATTTGCAGTATGTTGTTTCTGGGTCTCTGGAGCTTGGTGATTTATAATCTACTGTTACCACAGAAACCAGCCCTCCGTCCCCACCCTAACCAGGAAAGAATTACTTTTACAGCCAAAGGTCCAGAGAGAAAGAACTATTTACATGTGCCTCTCACTGGAACATGAAGCCCATGTCAAAGTGCTCAAAAGTGTGCTGACATGAGTTCTGACGAGTGTGTGTGTGTGTGTGTGTGTGTGTGTGTGTGTGTGTCATGTCTGTGTGTGTGTGTGTGTGGGGGGGGGGGTGGGGTTGAGAATTCTGTCACACACAGAGCACCTTTGTCGTTATTTTAATAGGCAGTGCTAAACATAACTTCTGCCACAACCAAAATATGGCGGTCCAGAACTTCGGTCGCAGAGCGTGCGGTTTCCTTAATCAGTGGTCTGTCGCTTGCCGAGCGGATGGCCCGGTTCACACAGACTGGGATGAGGGAGACTAACCTGATCTGCGGCTCCACCAGAAAGCACCGCTTTACACAGAGGAAATTCCTGCTGTCCAACGACGTTGCTAAGACAATTCCTCTTAAGTTTTCTAAAATCATTAAACCATTCCAGAGCTTAACAGTCGTAGCAGCCCAACTACACTTGAATTAGGGGAAGAAGAAACACTTGGCCATAATATGGCAGACATGGAAAAGGGAGAAAACGGAGAACACAGATTGATTAAATTCCTCTGTATTTTAAACGAAGTTCTATAGCACAATGAAAAGGTCGATTGTTCCAACCTAGTGACTCACGTGGCATTAAAAGAGTTCTTGTGTCATTGTCACAACAGTCACACTTCTTTTTCTTTTTGGACTGCACATTGAAACCAACAAACCAATAAAACTACAAACAGATGTTGGCCTGCTATACGGTCCGAAAGGTTTTATAAAAGTAATTTTTTTTATCCCTTCCTGATATTTATAGATCAGTATTCATTGAAACCACCAGGCTGTCCAGTTGAGGTATTACCATGTTATTATTCATGAATAAATCAACCATGTGCAAGCCTCAGTGTAGGCCCTCCATGTAATCTGCATGACAGGAAGTGTGTGCATGCACCACAGTCTGTGTGCCTCGCTGTACCCCACCTACTGTGTGCCCCACTGTACCCCACCTACTGTGTGCCTCGCTGTACCCCACCTACTGTGTGCCTCGCTGTACCCCACCTACTGTGTGCCCCGCTGTACCCCACCTACTGTGGACCCCGCTGTACCCCACCTACTGTGTGCCCCGCTGTACCCCACCTACTGTGTGCCACGCTGTACCCCACCTACTGTGTGCCCCGCTGTACCCCAC
Organism: Ilyophis sp. 1 JC-2022; assembly: GCA_022702515.1. Taxonomy (NCBI): domain Eukaryota; kingdom Metazoa; phylum Chordata; class Actinopteri; order Anguilliformes; family Synaphobranchidae; genus Ilyophis; species Ilyophis sp. 1 JC-2022. The sequence goes on along the minus strand of CM040398.1, from coordinate 1,450,711 downwards.
CTACTGTGTGCCCCGCTGTACCCCACCTACTGTGTGCCTCGCTGTACCCCACCTACTATGTGCCCCGCTGTACCCCACCTACTATGTGCCCCGCTGTACCCCACCTACTGTGTGCCTCGCTGTACCCCACCTACTGTGTGCCCCGCTGTACCCCACCTACTATGTGCCTCACTGTACCCCACCTACTATGTGCCTCACTGTACCCCACCTACTGTCGACCCGCTGTACCCCACCTACTGTGTGCCCCGCTGTACCCCACCTACTGTGTGCCCCGCTGTACCCCACCTACTGTGTGTCCCGCTGTACCCCACCTACTGTGTACCCCGCTGTACCCCACCTACTGTGTACCCCGCTGTACCCCACCTACTGTGTGTCCCGCTGTACCCCACCTACTGTGTGCCTCGCTGTACCCCACCTACTGTGTGCCTCGCTGTACCCCACCTACTGTGTGCCCCGCTGTACCCCACCTACTATGTGCCTCACTGTACCCCACCTACTATGTGCCCCGCTGTACCCCACCTACTATGTGCCTCACTGTACCCCACCTACTGTGGACCCGCTGTACCCCACCTACTGTGTGCCCCGCTGTACCCCACCTACTGTGTGCCTCGCTGTACCCCACCTACTGTGTGCCTCGCTGTACCCCACCTACTGTGTGCCTCGCTGTACCCCACCTACTGTGTGCCCCACTGTACCCCACCTACTGTGTGCCTCGCTGTACCCCACCTACTGTGTGCCCCACTGTACCCCACCTACTGTGTGCCTCGCTGTACCCCACCTACTGTGTGCCTCGCTGTACCCCACCTACTGTGTGCCTCGCTGTACCCCACCTACTGTGTGCCCCACTGTACCCCACCTACTGCGTGCCTCGCTGTACCCCACCTACTGTGGACCCGCTGTACCCCACCTACTGTGTGCCCCGCTGTACCCCACCTACTGTGTGCCCCGCTGTACCCCACCTACTGTGTGCCCCGCTGTACCCCACCTACCTGGGGACCCTCACGTGACGGGAACAGGGGGGTATTCCACAAAGCAGGATAAGTAAGTTTTAGCGAGATAACTCTGAATCATCAACTCTGAAATAACCCAAGAAACCTTCCTCAATATCAGCAGCTAACAATATGTCTGACTAAATCACACTCCTAAACCAGATTCTAGTGCATTTTCATCGACTGAAATCTCATTTCAGCCGATCTCATTTCAAAACTTGTGACATTGCCCGGATCCTATACTTAGTGCAGAGGACTGCCAGAAATACTTTTGCGTCCAGTGATTTGTTTTTAAATCCAGAGAACAACTGAGTGTCAGTAGCTTTGATCCTTGATGGATAAATGTGACTTTCGTTCAAGAGTTCAGGATTGCAACTGGCTCTAAACGGTTATGTACTGTAAACTCTTTAGAAAAAACTATTTAAAAAAGTGATTTCAAAAATGATATACTCTATGCTCAGTGCTTTTATAGTGTGTAATTATATAGCATATAATTTATCTGGAAAAAGTCTCCTCAAAGCATAGCATCAGAACTGATTAATAGTTATTAAAAATATTTTCCTCTTCATTATTTATTATTTGAACAGCAACTAACTCTCTGCATGTGTTTCTGTGTGAAAATGAAACTGGCATAGTTCTGAACACCAACAGATCACTGCATGAACGGTGTAATGATCTTTCTCATCAGCAGCCAAAGGTGGGGAGCCAAATCCTTATTCTTCATCATTACCGCGTAATCATCATCATCACTCCAACTGCAGACAATTTCACAGAAGCCACAATTCATTCATGGGGCAGTTGCAAAAAGCAGTGCATGACATAGAATGGCAAAAACATAGAGATAGAACAAACATAGAATGGCAAAAACATAGAGATAGAACAAACATAGAATGGCAAAAACATAGAGATAGAACAAACAGAGAATGGCAAAAACATAGAGATAGAACAAACAGAGAATGGCAAAAAAATTGAGATAGAACAAACTGATAATGGTAAAAACATAGAGATAGAACAAACTGATAATGGCAAAAACATAGAGATAGAACAAACATAGAATGGCAAAAACATAGAGATAGAACAAACTGAGAATGGCAAAAACATTTATGAAAGACGTATGAAGGACACACCGCCGTTAAATTCAAGAGATGCTTGTTTATTTCTGATGCTGCTCTCTTTCAAATAAAAAGGAAGAATTCCCTGGCGGATAATGAATATCAGGGCCGTCTGAAGGGCCACGATGTTTCCTCGTAAAGCTAATTTAGGTCCTGCGTGTTTGGAGCACGGTGCTCATGCCCTGCAGGCCGGTGGGGGGGGGCATTATGGGCTCCAGATGAACTTTAATGGACTGCACATTTCTTGAAATCTGATTGGCTGGAGTAGACTCAGTTAGAAAAAAACACATATTTGTGGATTTCTTCGCACATCTTGCTGTGAGGATTGTCTCAAAGATCCGCATATAAATGCACATGATTCCACGCGTAAGTGCACAGTTGTTCGTTTGGGAGACATTTAGTTGTTAATTAGATGTGGTTGTCAAACCACACATTTTGTTATTCACCATACTTATTATTATTCCTTCACTTTTCCTTCACTGCAGTACAGAAGTATTTAGTAGCCGAGTGTTGATGTGAAAGATAAGCGATGCTGGAGAGAAGGAGACTCACCTCCTTATCCACACTGCCGGTCAGTATATCCACAAACATGACTATTGACCAGATCTCCCAGTGTTACAGACACAGGCAGTAATTCACCAGTCTGGCCTCGCCTAATGCTTTCCGCTGACCGCTAGAGCAAATGCACACGTGATTAGGCCCGTCTTGGCAGCGCACAGAAAGCCATCCTCTCTGGCCAGCACTCATTAGACAATTCAACGTGTTTAATCTGTGTGGATGTTTATCTTTAGAGCACTCATTAGACAATTCAACGTGTTTAATCTGTGTGGATGTTTATCTTTAGACATCCTTGTCATCAGCTCTTACATACACAACAGCTCAGATCGACCAATCGAAGGGCAGACTGACATGACCTAGACTTGCTGAATGCTGTCAACTCACCCTCCTGATCAGCTTGACTATACTTTAAAAAAAAATACGCAAGGTTTTATTGATAAGTTCATAGACATTTAAAAAAATACCAGAGCAGTTAACAGTGATTGTGCTAAATGATAAACAGGTGAAGTTGATAGTAATACTGTTTTGCTTACAGCCATTGCTGACTAATAATGCCAGTTATACATGTTCTTAAACAAGATATAATGTACACAATATGCTTGCAATCTTTATCTACTGAACCGTGCTCAATTACATCTGCATTTTCATTTAACTTATTTTACCCCTCTAAAACCATTAAGAGTCTGTGTTCCTACATCTGGTTGTTTCTATTATTAAGATAATTATTGCGTGTGTCACTGAGAGTGAAAAGTAGCCATTAACTGGGAGCAGTTTTATCATGATAATGATCGAGTGCTGAAAGTACAAGACTTCATATAACAATGAGAACAGGATATTGTAATTATCACATACTCTGACGCAATGCAAGAAAGCTTAAAGGTTCACATGAAACCCCACATACAGATGGTACGTCTCTGAGTTACATACAGTAGAATTCTTCAAATTGTTTTTTTTTTTTTTTTTAGCTCTAATGACTTTCCCATGCAAAATTATCCTCTCCTTTTCCAGCCATTAGATTCTCATAATGTGTAGATCGCTGGTTCATGTCTTTAAGACCAGTATCGTGGCCAGATTGAATAAGTGATATCTAAGCACCACTTGAGACGCGACTAACATTGTGTCTACGGGAATATATACCAGTGTATTGTTCCAATTTGAGCTGGGACACAGCTGTAGCTCGCAAAGAAAGCACCCTTTCACTCGGTCGGCATTACTCGAGACCACTTTACCAACACCTGAAGCCTCTTAGCCGTGTCAGTTAAGTGATTTCTGACAGCTCTTATTTTTCCACATCAGGGAGACAGATGAGTGTTTTAGACAGGGGCCTTACTCTTTGTTCAGCTGAGAAAGCGAGGCGGTTTGTATGGAGCCTGGCGGGAGCGTGAATAGACCGGTGCGTGGTAGAGATGCCGCTTCCAGCCCTTGTGTTAAGCCACAGAGAAATGCAATACTGGGAGCCACGTTCCCGCCGTCACCAGAACCGGTTCTAGGCATAGGCGTCGTAGGTGATTGCCTACGGCCCCATCTGTCCCAGCCCCCCAATTCTAAAGAGGGGGCCTCCAAAAAAACTTTGCCTCAGGCCGGCCCAATAGTTTAGAGCCGGCCCTGGCCGTCGTCATGGCGGCCTTGAGTCAAAGCGCGGCTCGGGCCGGGGAACGAAAGGTTGCCAGATTAGGAGCCAGCGCTGGGACAGATAGGATGAGAGGCTCGAGGTTCGTTTAGACGTATCAGCTGTGGCAGTTATCCGTTCCGTCGCCCTTCCGTGTCTGTTTTCATATGGAAGTGGTTTAGTGGCACGCTACTGATGAAGATAATGTACATCTGTGCTGCATCTGCTAGACAGACGGCTCTTTCATGGAACAAAAAGACATTTAATAGCATAATGATAACGTTCAAATATGCTGAGCTTCTGAAAGCTTGCGTTTTGGCTTTTCTTTAATTTAAGCTGCTAGGCCTGTTTAATTTAAGCTGCCGTTCTACACAGTTCTGAGGTCTCCTGGAACCCCAAGAGCTGAACAGCAGAAATGACACATTTCCTTGAAAAACAACACCCAATACATTCTGTTCCTGGACTATTCAACTCAAATCTTTCATGATAAAAGTTAATATGTCACAGACTCTACAAGGTTCCCCAAACCTGCACTAAACAAATAAATAAATAAACAAATAAATACTCTTGCATAAATATGATTGCATTTTTTCAACTGTATTAATACCTGAAATAAGTCACACAACTATCCCCAATAAAAAAAATTGTGCAATCCATATTTGGAGATGTTAATTTACCACATGCCAATACACCACTCTGTCCTTATGGTGTGGCTCCTACCTCAACTTTGTTGAAATCTTTATTCAAAGAGGTGCATTTAGTTACATGCTTGTGAGGCTTTTTGTAGCGGAAAATCAAATGCGACGGGAAGGGGAATCAGAACAAGTCGCCCACAAAGGTGAGGACCACTAAAGGAGCTTAAGCCGCTAATGGGCAGAAAAGAAAAAAGGAATACATAGGTCTGGCTAAACAGCCAAATAATAATCAACCCAGGAAAAGTGGGCGAACTTGAAAACACGAGTGAGAAAAAACTAAACAAAGTCTCCCGAGTTCAAATACTAGAGCTGAAACGGGAAACCAAAACGAAAAAGAAACTCCTTCAGCACACAACACTAAAACGGCCGGTAAGAAGGTGAAAAGAAAATTAAACAACAAAGACTGTCTCAGGGAGACTGTCTCGGAACAGAAATAGCACCAACGAGAAATAATCCTCAACGTAAAAATAACGAAGCTAAAGCAAGTCCCTCGTTAACGCAAAGCAAAGCTTTACTATCAAGAGGTCGCATGTACCTGACTATACCTGGCTCAGTGTTGAGTCGATGAGACACAGAAGCACCGGAATACGGAAATGCGGGACTTAAGTAGTTGACAGGTAACTAGCACAGGTGAAGCAACCGAGTGCAGGGAGAAAACAAAACCCTGAAACGGAGAATGGAAAAAATTCGATAGAGTGCTATCGAACTGTACCGAGGACAAACTGCCATAGAAAAAACGAAAGCCTGCTACGACCACGACAATGCTTACATATTATACAGACCTGTATTCATATAGGATATACTGGCATGCAGCTACACACAGACATTATACAGACCTGTATTCATATAGGAATGGACGGAGCCTAATGAATTAATTTCTGTATGATCCTGATTTGGAAACTGATTGATTTAATTGCACCCGTGCCGTCCAATGCACTGATTACTTTTTTTCATATGTGCAGATTGATGACGTATGAAAGGAAATGTTTGGGAATGAGGACATCAGACTGTTTGGTTGTTCAACTGTGCAGATGTCTAACCGGCTCACTCAAGAACTCAACACATTCCGAAAACCACAAATGTTTTTAACGGAAACAAGTGTTTTAAAATGCAGCGGTTTTTTCCGGCGTTCTTCTCAGGAATGACATCAATGCGCTTCTGGAATGCGGCTCTCATTTGTTTTCCAGCGCAGTGTCATTGCTTTAAGAAAAGAAGGGATCACCTTGGGGTGACCTTCAGCTTCGTCCGAGCACCTCGGAGTGGGCCCAGAACCGCGGGCCGTGCTTTTGGGTTCCACACTGTTCCAAGTCCGTAGTCATTTAAAGAGGAGGGGGGGACACGATCCCTTTTTCTGTAATCGAAGCTGGAACCCGTCGGACAATCCGTTTTTGACTTTAAATACAGAATCCTGTCAGGGCGTCTGGTCCTGGAGAGAAACCATAAATGATGTGTCTGTCTCAGGACGGTCTAACCCCCAGACGAGCATGAGTATATGTCACTGTGTTGCATGAGGGTGTTCTCACAGAATTAAGAATTTCCCAGAGACACATAACACGTCCAGGGCCATTTTAATTAGTATGAGACAGTGACAGGACAGGGAAAGCGAAGCCAGGGAACCGTGTACTTAGGATTCCGCACATGCCGGTGATGTCAAGCAATAAGATTTCACGGACTCTGGAACGTTCTATATGGGGGCTGTCATTTCAGACATGCCTTGGAACACTCTGCAGGCCCCACTCCGAACGTTGCAAAACAGAGGAGTTTCCTTGGACTCTTTCCTAATCAGACTTTTCCAAGTGAAAATAATCTAATTTGTATTATTCCTTAATCTTTAGCAAATAGCGCATAATGTCCTTAAAGCCGTGTACTTTCATGTTAAATGAAAACATCAGCACAAGACAGGAGGGTCTCTCACACACCCAATGCCACACACCATGCTCTGACAGTATGAGAGGTGAAGTAAGTGTATGTGTGCGTGCCTGTCTGCCTGATGAAAACCATTTTCCTTCAAGGATCCAACACAAAAAAAGAGAAAAATAAATGAGTAATAACAGATTTTAAATATATTGACAGGACATTTCTCAGTTCTAGTTAGAAAAACCTTTTTTTTTTTTTATCTTGGGTGGACCAGAAATTGAGGTTTTCATTGTGGGATGAGGGTTGCAGGAAGAATAAACACTGACACGCATTAAAACTCATGCACTGGGACTGGTGTTAGCTCGTAACACAGCAAGACAAACTGGAAATCTATAGAGGACGTTTCATAAATAATAAGGTGTGGTTGTGAAACCACACCTATTGTTATTCACCATACTTATTATTATTCTGCCAATTTTTGAGAACCTATTTCCTCCTACACCATTCATATTATCAACAGCATTCATACCTCATATTATATCTCTATACACCCTCCAGGTTGCTATTACTTTTTACCTTTATACCATATACACTTTTTCAGATAATTGACCTTTTTTTGCAAAAAAATGAATGGGAGTCAATGGGCACATTTTGAAAACCAATGCAATAGAATGTTGATGCTGTAACATATTACACTGCTTATGACATCACAATGCCTTCCTCTACAACACTGTTATGACCTAACAATACTATCCCAGATGATTTGACGTTACCTTTTTGTGCTTTCATCATAATTCAGTACTTCTTTGTATCACTTCCAGGTTCTTTAGACTACTTACCACAAAATACATCACCATATTTTAACACTTTCGCCTTCTTTAGATCCCTTTATACTGCATTACCAATTCCAGCAATTGATACCACTGTGAAGCAACCACACCTACAATTTCTTTAGGAATTGTTAATTTAGTTTATAATATACTGCATGCTGCTCTATAGCACCAATAAAATGGTTAAGAATACAGACAAAATCTTGGGGAAAAGACAAAGGTATTTGTTCCGTTTTTTTAGCTTCAAATATTACAATTCTAATGAGGTCTTCTCACATGTTACACTGCTCATTTCATTCCTCACTTTGAACTGGATGACCTTATTTCAGAATGTTCCATGTTGCATTTTAGGGAACAGGCAATTCACATGCTTAAATTTAAAGGTGGTAATTCCTGACAATTATTATGATTGTATAAAAGGCTGACAATATCAAATGAACGAGTAGCACGGCCTGCCTGTTTTGTGAATGCCGCAGGCAGTAGAAAAGGTTAAGTAAGCAGGCCTTACCCAACCCTTTGTCATTTTCCCAAGAAAAACCCACCAACTGTAATAAACGCTGCAGCCGTCTCCCATCCCACCGGGTTCCCCTCGCTTCTTTTCATTTCCTCATAAAAATAAAAAAGCCCAGTTGGACCCTGACCCCCTGGAGCGGGTTGAGTAATGGCCCGACGCACAGAACATCCGGTGACATCACGCGTTGGCCCGTGGCGGCAGCCTAGGTCCTTGGGAATGGGCTGATTCACTTCCCAGAGCAGGCTGCTCATCCCGGGCTTCCCATTGTGATGTCATCGGAATGTCGCCCAGCACGAGGAGCCCCTTGTTCTCAAAAGGTCAGCTGGCCAAGCGACTGAAAGCACAAAACGGAACGGGGAGAGGAGAAGGAGGAGGAGGAGGAAAGAGGGGTTAGATTCCCTTCTTCTGGAGGGAGGAGGTGAGGGGAATTTTCGATGGTTCGTTTATGTTTTGTAGCTGATGACGTCTACTTTGAGATTACAGACACCTATTAAGTTTCTAGAGGTGGATCGTCAAGGGAGAAAAAAATATAAGTGTACGTATATTTCCAGGATGTACATTATAGACAATTTTCCAGATTTTAGACAATAGTACACTAGCCTCATATGCTGCATTTTATTAATTATTTATTAATTAATCCTGTTTTATCATTAGTTTGTTTGAGTACAGTCCAAGATTATATTGATTGTTTCCATATATAGCTGTGTAGTCTAAACTGTAGAGCAAATGCAGGGATTTCTTATTTAACAGTAAAATAATAATTATCCCTCTCATTCGGGATGCCTGTCCACAGTCTCTGCCCAAGTCCTTTTCTCTCTCCACTAGTCTCCATAAAACGACTCAGCAGGGCCTAGCGCCCATGTTGTTTAAATATGAATGAATGAATGAATGAATGAATGATCTTTATTGTCATTGTACAAGTACAACGAAATTGAAAGTGCAAACCCGAGTGCTAACACACAACAACAAAGACAATATAAAAACAAGAAGTGAGACATAAATAGACATAAATAGACAGAGAATAGATAAATATAAAATGTAAAATGTAAAATGTAAATGTAAACTAGGCATATTGCTATATTTACATCTATGCACTAGGGTTGTAAACAGTTTGATTGATTGCACAGATCCCACTTGTATTGCACAGAAGAATTGTTATATTTTTTCCAAAAACTTAGCAGCGTTGAGTGCATTTATGGCCCTGGGAAAGAAACTAAACTTAAGGTGATACCAGGTGATCTTGCGCCCATAGCAAGTGAACTGGGCGGGTTAGTTTTAAAAAGTGGCCAGGACAATTGTTGGCATATAAATAGGTGGCGCCATGTAGTCCAGCTGCCTCTGGTGTTTGTGTTTGTTAATTTGAATGTGTTTTGTTGTGTCTGGCTTTTGTCTTTAGTTTTTTTTCATGCACTGTGTCTGTTGTGGGACGGCGAAGCGGGCTGGAGATTTTTCATGGCACTCCTGCTGCTCGTTTTGATAATATTGACGAATTGTCTAGTCGGGATAATTTTGTTTGTGGTCATCACCATGGAGACGCATTCACAACATATGCTCGGGAATGTAGGGAGTCTGCAGCCACAAAGTTTACCATCGCTCTTCACCGGAGTTTACCATCGCTCTTCACCGGAGTTTACCATCGCTCTTCACCGGAGTTTACCATCGCTCTTCACCGGAGTTTACCATCGCTCTTCACCGGAGTTGAAGATGTCGAGACTGATCCAGGACTGCAGGCAATCTTCAAAAGGCCACCAGGGAAGGGAAGGAGAAGATAATGCGGGGGAGGAGTGAGGTGACGACTGGGAAGGCTGAGGCAGTTCGGTGCTCCATTTCGACAGTGGACAGAGACCGCGACTCTGCATGTATGGAGGAAAGTCGTGGAGGCAGAGTTTGTGTGTTTGGACTGCTGGAATGATGACACTGGACATCTCGGGACAGCTGTATTCCACTTTAATTCACATAATTGTGAATTAATACAATGATTATATTGAATGTTTTTATTGTTTGTTTGTGTGTTGGTGGTCTGCCCCACTGTCTATGTCTTTTTTGTTGTTGCTGGTGTTGTTGTTCCCTAATGGTAAAATAAAGGTTAGTCTATTCTATTGCTATCTTGAGCCAGCATAAAGTGCTTGTGCTAAAACCACCAAAAACCTGGTCTAAAGTCATGTCACAGTTGTTTACGTTATTTTAACGGCGCATATAAGTGCGTCTACATAGGCGTGTGCACAACGCACGTACACACTCCTGTTTGTTACACACAGGGGTGCGCACAAGCATGACTAAAAATATCAAGATTACAATGTGAAATATTATTTTTGTGTAGGCTATATCTAAAACAAATATCAAAAGACCACATATCTGTCCCTCAGCGAAGGGGAATGCCGCATTAAATTGTTTTCAGCCCACTCCATCAACATCCAGGCGATGTGCGATGGTACGTGTAAGGATACATGTAGACTGTTTGCAATTATCCTGAATCAAGCTGACTTAGCCTATATTTGCCAATAGTTCCTGTAGCCTAATATTCCGGGGGGACAATCTTCTGTTATGGGACAATGGCTATCCATTAAAAACTTTGCTGATAACACCTATATCAAGCCTAATGCGCGAATTGTCATTTACACCTAATGCGTGAATTGTCACTGTTTTTTCACACCACTGTTTGAGTGTGTGTGACAAGGTGAAAGGTGTTTGAATAGTATAATACAAACATTAGAGAATGCTAATTATTTTACATGCTAAATGGATGGATTTAATTTCCTGGGTGAACTGGTAAATCAGGGGTTTCAAACTCCATTCCCAGAGGGCCGCAGTGCCACAGTGCATGCTGGGTTTTGTGGTTTCAACTAGTAGAAAGTTTATGCAATGAAAACAAGATTCATGATTAAACTTTAGCCAACAGTTACTTAAATGAAGCACTTAAGTGCTGAAACACATCATTAGTCCTGGAGGGCCACATTGGCTGCTGGTTAGAAACTTACCCCACTTCTAACTACAAGTACAAAAAACAAACAGACAATCTAGGAGATGCAACCTCATCAGATCTTCTGATGTTGGCGGTTTTTGGAGGGAAACGGGAAGATGGCAGGGTTCTAAAACTCTTCTCACTCTGCAACTGTACACCCAGAGCTAACAATGAGAATTGTCTTGGCATAAACTTAATAAGTTTTTTTTTTTTTAAACTTTGATCATTTTTCTCAGCTTGACCAAAAACCACAAGCAATAAGGCCTGAGGACAAGAGCTGGCCTTCCAAACCTTCCAGTCTTCCCCACCTCCCACGGCCAATGATACCACAGCATAATTCAGAGCCAGAGTAATTAACCGTCAGGTTCAGATAGAGCCCAAACCTAACTGCTGAGAATCATGCAGGCATTCCAACCCTCATCACCCTCAACACCATCGGCTGCTGAAATCCAATAATGTATATCCACGATTGCTTTGCACAAATGGGATCAACTTCCGTTAACAGAGCCAGATGACTTGCTAGCTTCATTCGGGAGGTTATTTCTTGAAATAAGGAAATGTTTGCTAACGTTTGCTAACGTTATCTACATGTATGTGGTAGGTAGTTTACCTTGGCTAGCTAGGTAAGCTAACATTACCTGTCATATAGATTGCGTTCACTAGAACCGGCTACTTCGGTATAACCATGCTTGCCAACTGTAGCCAGATAATTCCTGATTCAGAGTAACGTGACACAAACTCAGTGTGATCTATCTGTTGTGATCGCCAGTGGGAGAAACATATCTTGTAGCCTGAGCCCGGCTAGCCGTGTTTGGGTTTAGAGCCCGGCATAAGTTTATATATCCAGGGTTTTTATAACGTTAGTTATCGTTGACCATCAGGTAGATAGCTAACTTTAGACTTAGAACCTTGCAAAACCATCACTTCATTAGCACATTCAGTGACTAAATGGTAAATGTTTTCATTATTATTAAACGCTGCAACAACATACAATTTTTACTGTAATACTGTAACTGTAATGATATACCAGCCTAATCCTGCAATTGTATCTAGAAACTTGGATGCGCGTTCACAAAGAGGTATGTGGAAGCAGTGGGGTGGGGGGGTGTGTCTCTTTCTTTGTGGGCAGGGCCAAGGGGTGTTATGACTTTGAAATGTTTTGATAACAAATTCACATGTTGAGAAAGCTCCAGCTTTAAAGGATAAGTACACTCTAGATCACATTGGTTTTGCTGTAAACGTGTTTATATGCCTACCTTATAATGAAACTTATTCATGCATTCCGTTATTTCAACAATTCTGAAATAATATTGTATATCATAAGAAACTGGTAAAAAAGCGTCTTTGTGCTGCCCCTAATGGTTGAAATTTCCTTTCTGCTCCCCACACTGCCCCCGCCCCAATCGTGATGTCAGAGTACCTCTTTGGAGGTACCTCTATGTCATATGGATAATTGTTGTCGCCCACAACGGAAACAGCCGGCACCTGATTGGTTAGACCTGCTACGTTACTTTTGTTTCGCCTCCACGTTTTTAAACCGGAACAACGTGGCGTCCAGGGTGGGAAATTTGTACCCGCCACCCGCCAAATGTGGGTAGATTTCAGAATTGTCGGGTAAATGTATCAAACCTTCCCACCACAGTGGCGTGTAGCAAAGTGGATACAAGAAAAAAAATTGTCTAAAAATCTTTCTCTGATTGGCTAAATATGAGACAGAAAAAAACGTCTGTTAAAATATCCAGAGGCAAGCTCGTCTTACAGTGGAACTGATTTGCGTTCGATTTACCATAAAGCAATTTTAGCAAGACGACCAGCATCGCACAGTAAGACAAACTGATCAATAGCCTATGCCCTGAGGTAAAAGTGATATCTCCAGACAGCTCGCTGTCACGTTGCTGGCATTAGTCCGTTCAGAAAAACAGCATACATTAGCTAACGTATCTCGTATTAAACAGGTGATGCTATCATGACTGGGTATAAAAAGAGTCATGATATGCAATAGATATGGATGGATCACTTTAAGGGTTATTTCCCCTGACTTATTTTTCCATAGAGTTCAATAGGAACTTTGTACTGTTTTCAATTAAACATATGTATAAGATAATTTACAAATCATGCTTTCAGCTTTGATGTGCATTTTACAAAATATTTTAAAAGTGTCTGGTAAAATTTTGGGGTAGCTGGTAAAATTTAGCATCTACCAGCCACTGTGGCTGGTAGGTCAGAAAGTTAATTTCCCACCCTGTTCAATTCTCTTAATCCACTGAAATATGTTTCTGAAAATATTTGAGGTGAAAAATAGGCCATGCAGTTGCTGAATCTTGATTCATATTTGATGTGCAATGTCTAGTTTGACAGTTTGATCCGAGTTATACTAAATCATTTGTACAATGTACGTTAATTTATGCAAATGACAATAGACACAGCTCCTCCGCCCCCACCCCTCTCCCTCGCTCACCCCACAAAGTATTTTTCTAAAGTATTTTTCTTGTGTAGTAGGCGGAGACAGGCTGACAGTGGGTGTAGTTACTCTTTAAGTCTGTTTGGTTGGGAGATTTGCACTTCTGCTGCCTTAGTAAATCTGAGCTCCCAGATGTGTGGTCTTCACATACAGCATAACGGATTTACAAGCAGATGACTCACCTTTAGGCTACACCTGGGGTCTCATTTAAAAAAATACATATTTTATTGCTTTTACTGCTATACAGAATTAATCTCACGTTCACTGTTACATGTCCAGAGTGATAGTTTGACATGTCCAAGTGATAGTTTGACAAACTGCATTCCACTGAAACTTGGAAATGTTCTGTCCACATGACAGAAAATAAATGTGAGCTCACGTAAAGTCCTATTGCTTTTGGCCCAAAGAATGACTGGTATGTACCTTTTCCAATATGCTTTCAGGCCCAAAGAAACAGTCAAGGCCCGAGAGACCAAACACCAGAAGATGAATTGTGAAGAAGGTCAAACATTCCGTGGATATAGGTTCCTGGACGGGCTCACAAAGAGAGAGCGCGCGTGTTAATGCCAGCAGAGCGTTTACCGGAACATTCTTTCCGCGCGCCTCTCCCAGTTGTCCGACGCGTCAGGTTTTAGCGGTCACGCCGTGCCTCGCTGTCAGCTGGCCGGAATACGAGCCAGAGTGAGCTGTTTTAAAAAGAATGGGGGCTCATGGGTAATCACAAACGTAGCGTTACGAACAGGCCTCAGTGCTGAAGTGTGGGAGTATAGCAGAATGTTGACACTGGAATAGAATCGGGTCAGAACCGAAGCTTTGGCATACAGAACGCAGGGTACCAGCTGAAAGAGACAGTCCTATTGCAGGGGGCTAGACTGCAGCCAGAGGCTGTGTTATTCTCAGACAGTGCCCAGCTGCAGTTAACAACTGGGCCTAGCTCCAAATAGGCACAGCTCTAGACCTCAAAGAGCTTATTTTTTTGGGTGGCGGCATTGGGCCAGACCCCAAGGCGGGCGGACGCCCTGGAATCATCACGCACCAGCTCATCCGGCCTCCTCCCCCGCTGGCATCGAGCGCTGAACTGCCCTGGGACGGGACAGGAGGGAGAGAGATTTTTAAGGTCTCTTTATTAAAAATAAGACAAAAGATACCCACAAATCACCAATATTGATACACAACAAAACAGAAAACGATAAATAAACATAAATAACCTTTATTTAACCAGGCAGGCCAATTAAGATGAGAATCTTATTTACAAAATATTTTTTTTAATTAAAAGAAGAATAATACAAACAAATAAAACAATCATTAGAAAATATTTCCAGGATAACAAAAAATAAGACAGAAAAATAAGACACCACTTAAAAACATTAATTCAAAGCCCTCACCTTCATCAGGTTTACAAATACACAGATCCGCCCACCAAATAGCAAATAATTTGTCCACCTCCCCAATTAGTTCTGAATATGCATACTCCAACAAAAGACATGACTATCCCTCTTACCATCTAGAACCTGACTTCCCCATTGTACATTACCCATGAGAACTTGCAAAAAAAAACCTTGCTCCCAATGACCTGTTCCACACCATAATGCATCGATCTTCCCTCAGTACACTCATAAACCCTGACTATACATTGTACAGCTTGCACATTCTGAATAACTAGTCACAGCAATGTCATCCACATAGGCTGAAATCTTTATCAGCAATGTCATCCACATAGGCTGAAAACTTTATCAGCAATGTCATCCACATAGGCTGAAAACTTTATCAGCAATGTAAATGTGTACAGGTTTGCAGGTGTACAATAGGCCAGATATAGGACATATCAGCCTAGTTCCCCTTGGAACACTCAGACTACCTCCTATTTTGACCATACATGTGGCACCTTTATCCTAGACACAAATACCACCCCAAACCCAAACATTTTCAGTGCATTCAATAGATATTGATGATCAGCCCTATCAAATGCTTTTTCTTGATCCAGAGAAAGAAATTGGTGATTATGAAAAGCTTTCCGAAAACGGGTTGAGTCTGTTTGCAAGATATCTGGAAAACACCTTATAATCTGAACAAAAGAGAGCTACTGGCCTCCAAGTCTTCAAGAGGCCAAGGTTCCCCTTTTTTTGGAAGCAGGGACAGAACAGCTTCTAAACTACTTCTTAAAACGTTAAAGTCCAATGACTCCCCAAAATTATTTGTAAAACTCCATTGGCAGTCCAGGAATCCCAGGTGCCTGACCTGTGGAGAGCTAGTGTGTAAGTCTGTGTCGTACTGTTGCACCACGTGCAAATACATTTTAGAAGTATCTTGTTCTATTTTGACTAGAGTTTGTTTCAGTTTAGCCATAGAGTGAGAGGTATACAACTGACAGAAACCTCTGATCAGTTTTCCCCACATCCCATCATTGTAGAAAGCGTTCATATTCTCTCCCTTCTACTCACTCTAATTTATCCAGAACAGTTTAAATGTTTTACTAGAAAATTATATCCTGTATAAGTCGAGTGTTAAACTTCTAATCGGAACTATGCGGCGTAGTGTGTAGGGCTGTTAGATGTACAGTGATAGAATGATGATCTGAGAAACTGGTTGGAAAAAAATACATAGCAAAAACTCTTGATCACTGCCTTACTCACATATATTCTGTACAAATGTGCTGCTCTCATCTAATAACTTTGTCCAGGTGTACAGTTTCACACCTGGGTTTCTCTCCCTCCACACAGATAATTCAAACTGAGTTATAATTCCAGCTAAAACAGTTGTAGAAAATAGGTAAGGCTCTTCACCATTTCTATCCAAAGTAAAACCAAGAGTGCAAACCTCCAAAGCTTTTGTGGGCGAGTTTAGAAATATAAGCGCTTGTCTCCGAAAAGGATCGAACATGTTTTAATCCTGCATTTTTGCTGCACTTGCAAGCTTATCGATTCGACTCAGTGACCTCATTCCTAATGAATGGCAGAACATTTTAAATTCTTACTTTTGCTGCCGATACTGACGGCAGTGTTATTTGCATAGAACATTACTTAATTCAGAGACAATCAATTGACTAATAAGATCTGCATTTTTCAGAAACACGGCAACAACTTTATTCATCCTCATTGTCTTGTTCACGCAACGTCGATAGCAGCTCCAGCCTGCCATGAGTACTTCGTCTATAGCAGCTCCAGCCTGCCATGAGTACCTCGTCTATGGCAGCTCCAGCCTGCCATGAGTACCTCGTCTATGGCAGCTCCAGCCTGCCATGAGTACCTCGTCTATGGCAGCTCCAGCCTGCCATGAGTACCTCGTCTATGGCAGCTCCAGCCTGCCATGAGTACCTCGTCTATAGCAGCTCCAGCCTGCCATGAGTACCTCGTTGATGGCAGCACCAGCCTCAGGGACGCAGCTGAACCCATTGTGAAGGGAGAAGGGGTGCTTTCCCTCATCAGGCCAAGACGCCATTCCCAAACCTGAACCACCACGCCGACCAGCTTCTACCATTCCCAACTGAACTGCCATGCCAACCAGCTTCCATCATTCCCAAACCTGAAGCGCCATGCCGACCAGCTTCCACCATTCCCAAACCTGAACCGCCATGCCGACCAGCTTCTACCATTCCCAAACCTGAACCGCCATGCCGACCAGCTTCTACCATTCCCAAACCTGAACCGCCATGCCGACCAGCTTCTACCATTCCCAAACCTGAACCGCCATGCCGACCAGCTTCTACCATTCCCAAACCTGAACTGCCATGCCGACCAGCTTCCACCATTCCCAAACCTGAACCGCCATGCCGACCAGCTTCCACCATTCCCAAACCTGAACTGCCATGCCGACCAGCTTCTACCATTCCCAACTGAACCGCCATGCCAACCAGCTTCCAACATTCCCAAACCTGAACCGCCATGCCGACCAGCTCCTACCATTCCATCAACTATAATACAGCTCCAATATAACCAGTTTTTCCCTCTGCATCCTCTGAACCGAAAGCCGGGTGTAGAGATGCAGAACACACTCCAGCAGTGTCAGAGGGCCGATCTCTCCCTGGTCTGTGCTCTCACATTGATCTAAAGGGAGGAATGCCTGACAGACTCTTCAAATGCATTTTCTCATACCTCCATTACTGTAATCACCCTGCTTTCTCTGTGGCTCTCGGTAACCATAGCAATCATGCGATACAAATGTACCCTTTTCTCAAAAAAGAAAAGTTGTTCTTCCAAGTGACCTGGTTAGACTAATTTAGGTGTGGAGCCAGGGTGACCTGGTTAGACTAATGTAGGTGTGGAGCCAGGGGGATATTTAGGTGTGGAGCCAGGGGGATTCTTTGTGAATTTCGTGGCCGGACGAGTTAATAGTTCAACATATTCATCCAAACGTCAACTTTCATCTTCTCTCTGTCAGCTGAGATTCTTTCATCTTTAGTAATCGAAACATAAACTGAAATCACAGGGAGGAAGTACCTCCGGCACCATTCTCCACATTAAGCCATATCCTGCAAAAAGAAACAAAATCATAATTTTCTCAGATGGAGCACAATGATATTTCACACAAGCGCTTTCCAGTTTCACTGACACATCCTTCCTCTGGAAACAAAAGGAAACAATGTGCGGTCTGTTAAAAAATAACAATAATAATAGAAAAAGGCCCTGTGACGTTACTGGAGTGAATGTGCAAGGCCAGGGTCACACAAAGCTTCACGCTGAACTCTGGACTTCCTCTGTGTTCTCTTCTGTTTGCATAGGCAGGCTCACACTGTGCAGTCCAACCAGCTGGCTGGCAGTTCCCCAGCACAGCGCCCTGACCACAGTGCCCTGAACACAGCTCTCTAAACACAGCGCCCTGAACACAGTGCCCTGAATACAGCTCTCTAAACACAGCCATCTAGAATCAGCGCTCTCAACACATCTCTCTAAACACATTCATCTGAACACAGCCATCTAAACACAGCACCCTGAACACAGTGCCCTGAACACAGCTCTCTAAACACAGTGCCCTGACCACAGTGCCCTGAACACAGCTCTCTAAACACAGCGCCCTGAACACAGTGCCCTGAATACAGCTCTCTAAACACAGTGCCCTGAACACAGCTCTCTAAACACAGCACCCTGAACACAGTGCCCTGCATACAGCTCTCTAAACACAGTGCCCTGAACACAGCTTTCTGAACACAGAGCTCTGAGCACAGTGCCCTAAAAACAGCACCCTGAACACAGTACCCTGAACATAGCACCCTGAGCACAGCTCTTTGAACATAGCACCCTAAACACAGCACCCTGAACACAGCTCTCGAAACACAGTGCCCTGAACACAGCGCTCACAGTTCCCTAAACAAAGTTATTTAAAAACAGTATCCAGAACAAAGTGCCCTAAACACAGCTCTCTGAACACAGTGCACTGAACACAGTGCCCTAAACACAGCGCTCTGAACACAGTGCCCTAAACACAGCGCTCTGAACACAGCGCCCTAAACACAGCGCCCTAAACACAGCTCTCTGAACACAGCACTCTAAACATAGCACCCTGAACACAGCACTCTAAACACAGGAGAATCATGGGCCTACAGTTCCCCACAGAAATGTATTTTGTTGTTGAGGCCTCCGAGAAAATATGAACATTTGACTTCAGTCTCACAAAAGTGTGCTGGCGCAGGCTGGAGGCGCTATCTTATATCCAGTGTTGAAAATCAATTACATTTGCATAGCTCTACTGTATGTTTCTCATAGGGGTTAGTCTATGTGGGCCAAGTGTCATTTCACACAGATAACATATGTTTTGAAACAGCAACATTCCTTTACTACAGCTGTGTTTATGTAAAGATTACATTGATACAAAAAAAAACCTACGCCTTGCTAATGACATCGTGTCTTTACATTGGCCTTTGATCCCACCCCTATGCTGTCGTTTCAACCGCACGGCTTATGAGTAAACACACACATTTATTTAACCCTTTAACATACTGTCTCCTCCTGTTTCATCAACAACTTAACAGCATTTCTATGGCAATATTATATCAGGCTTGTTTCCAAACAATACATAGCTGTACCGTGTTAATATATAATGCACTTTTTTAAAGTTTTGCAATTGTGCACTGGTGTATTTTTTTCATATGAAGGTCAGATGTTCCAGATCCCATTTAAAGCATTGAGTAAAGAGAGCAGGTGGGCAAGTAGAAAGGTGTGTTCCATGCGCACCTGAACAATAGATGAGCCCAGGTGAATCATACCAATGCATTGTCAAACCATGGCATTGGCTTTGTTTATTATGATGCTCTTTTTCCTCCAATGTCAGGGCGATATTAATTGAGGAACACTTGGATCCACAGGGGAGCGAGGGTTCAATCGAGGGCTAGAGGACATGTGAGAAGCATGACAGATTTGGGTCTAAAAGCCTCTTTAATACAGCGTGGCTGTTTTTCTAACTTATTGTGTAATGGCAAAGTAACCATGCTATTCATGAGGTTTGTCATTACATTCCAACATTTCCCTGCCACAGTACTGAGCAACGGACAACATTTCACAACTATGAAGCGAACACATGACCTTTCTAAACATGAAGGTGTGAAGTTCATGACAGCAGTGCATGACCGGAACAGAGTAACTTACAGTGAAGGAGCTGCTTTTTGTCACATATTTACTCAGGCAACAAACAAGGGGCCCCGTGACTCCAATTCACGTTCGATTCAGATTAAGAAAGATTGGTGTGATGACAGTTTAACTGATTCTCAGATGGTAAAATATTCGCTTTTTTTAGGTGGGACACCGATTAACTCTTACAGAGTTCCAAATGCACAAGAGCCCAGAGCTGAGTGGTTTTCCCGGGAGCGAAGTCCAGCGCTCACTTCAAGCTTTTCTTATTTGCTTTGCCGTTGTGGTGCTGGTTACCCATTACCCATAAGTATTATTTTATTCAGTTTGCTATTGTGGTGCTATATAGGGTATATATAGGTTATATTAAACCCATGACACATGAAGCAATATTATGAAATTAAAATTTGTTCTGTGAATGTCCTTGGCGTTATGAGTGATGCGGTGCATGACTTTGAACATTAAGTCTTTGAAGCTATGATGCTGTTTCCTGTTTCCAAGCGCTGGCATCACTGAAGTTTTGAAGCTTCAATTTATGACTGTTTTGTGCATGCTCTGATCTCTGCGGCTATTCAGTATGCGTATTTATTATGCGATATGACAGGATATCCCACTTTCTTAATTTGTGTACGTATACGATAAGATAACTATATGGGCATTTTGGTATAAAACTCACGAAGGGCTTGGTAAAAATGTAAGCACATCCTGAAAGTATCAGTTTTACTGTATCCATAGGCTTTATAATGAAATACAGCCATGCACATAAATGGATAGGCTGTTTCTGATAAGAAAAAAATATATTTTGCAGAGATAAATACCATCAAAGTGAGAGTCACATTTTGTGCAGAGATATTTAATTATTGCACATTAAAATCAGTGGGATTTTGTATACTCTCTCTCACACACACACACACACACACACACACACACACACACACACACACACACTCTCTTTCTCTCACACACGCACAGACTCTCTATCTCACACACATGCACATATTCTCTCTCACAAATACACACTGACACACACCCCCTCTCTTTCACACATACACACACACTCTGACACACTCTCTCTCACACATACACACACACTCTCGCACACATAGACACACACATGAACACACTCTTTTTCTCACACACGCACAGACTCTCTATCTCACACACGCACACACTCACTCTCACACACATGCACATATTCTCTCTCACAAATACACACACACTCTGACACAGATTGTCTCACACACATACACGCCCACCCTCTCTCTCACACATACGTACACAGACACTCTCTGCACACACATACACACACACTCTCATGCACACACACACTCTCTCACACAGGGGCAGCAGTGTTGTATAATGGGTAAGGAACTGGGTTTGTAACCGAAAGGTTGCAGGTTCGATTCCCCAGTAGGACACTGCCGTTTTACCCTTGAGCAAGGTACTTCACCTGCATTGCTTCAGTATATAATCAGCCGTATCAATGGATACTATGTAAATAATGCTTAAAAAGGTTGTGTACGTCACTCGGGATAAGAGCGTCTGCTAAATGTATGTAATGTAATGTAATGTAACATACAGGCCCAGGTCCACTGCACGTAAGTGATAGGTGCAGTGCTCCACCAGCGGCCCCGCTCCTGTGTCAGGTTCAGCTAACACACACACACACACACACACACACACACACACACACACACACACACACACACACTCTCTCTCACACATACAAACACACACAGGCCCAGGTGCACTGCATGTAAGCGATAGGTGCAGTGCTGGCTGTGCCAGGTTCAGCTAACACACACACACACACACACACACACACACTCTCTCTCACACATACAAACACACACAGGCCCAGGTGCACTGCATGTAAGCGATAGGTGCAGTGCTGGCTGTGCCAGGTTCAGCTAACACACACACACACACACACACACACACACTCTCTCACACATACAAACACACACAGGCCCAGGTGCACTGCATGTAGGCGATAGGTGCAGTGCTGGCTGTGCCAGGTTCAGCTAACACACATAGGTGCCTGAAAGGGCAGGGGCTGCAGCTGTGGCCTGATGGGAAATGTAGTCTCCACCAGATACACACACAGGTGCCTGAAAGGGCAGGGGCTGCAGCTGTGGCTTGATGGGAAATGCAGTCTCCACCAGATACACACAGTTCCCAGTAGGAAGGAACATTTGACAGGATGGTTCCACTCGCTCTTTTCCAGCTGTTAAAGAGGTGGGCCTGAGACAGAAAAGACTGGGTGGGAAGGGTCAAGGCTAGGGTAAGGAATCTGACGGACATAGAAAATAGTGACCTCATATTGTCAGGAATTCCTTCGCTGTATGTGTGTGTGCGTGTCTGTGTGTGTGCGTGAGCGTGTCTGTGTGTGTTTCATACATATTGACACAGATGTTTTATATGGAAGTTAGCAATCAAGGGAACTGGTGCAGCTCTTTATAAGACAGTCTGGGGCTGTCAGTTCATGTGCTAATAAGAATCTAAATCATTTATCATAAAGCCCTGATTCTGCAGATATCCACAAATGTGCTGTGTTGGGCTTCGATCTACAGCGGATCCAAGTTCTGTCCAAGTGGACTGAATATTTGAACATGTGCAAACCATTACCAATCAGGAGTGCGTGGTACTGTACAATTATGTCAGATTTACTTTGATCCAAGAGTCACACGTTGTAATGTTGTACACTTGGCGGTTTCCTCACCACATTTAAAGCTGTACTCATTCCATGGGAGTCAATGAAAAAGTGTAAATTCTCCACAACAAGCGCAGCGCTTCACAGATCAGTGCTTCACAGATCAGTGCACATGATCAGTCTCACCAGATCTCAATCAAATCATCAAGCACTCTATCGGCCAGATTTATTAAAGGTTTTAGTTTGTGTAGAAGATATTATTTCCTGCAAAACCAATGGTCTACTAATTATATCGGTCCAATTAGTGGTGTGCAAAAACCCTGATTACATTACTCCCAAGGTGAGGGAACCTCCTCCACGATGTACCCACATTAGCATAGTTCTTTATAATGCTTTTGTAAATCCTCACTCCAATGGCATAAGGACTAAGTTTACTATTATAAATAAGGAGATAACCATGTCTTATATGCACGGTGTAACTTTGAGGTCTCACTTAGAGCTCTGAGGTGTAATGTTGGTGTCTCACTTAGAGCTCTGAGGTGTAATGTTGGGGTCTCACTTAGAGCTCTGAGGTGTAATGTTGGTGTCTCACTTAGAGCTCTGAGGTGTAATGTTGGGGTCTCACTTAGAGCTCTGAGGTGTAATGTTGGGGTCTCACTTAGAGCTCTGAGGTGTAATGTTGGGGTCTCACTTAGAGCTCTGAGGTGTAATGTTGGGGTCTCACTTAGAGCTCTGAGGTGTAATGTTGGTGTCTCACTTAGAGCTCTGAGGTGTAATGTTGGGGTCTCACTTAGAGCTCTGAGGTGTAATGTTGGGGTCTCACTTAGAGCTCTGAGGTGTAATGTTGGGGTTTGTGTTTGTGCGTGTTAGGTAACCAGTATCCAAATCTTTGCACAGAGACAGCAGTAATAACACATTGATACTGTTGATACCAGATCTTATTTTCCTTATTATTCCTCCAATAATAATAATAAACTATGGTAGTCATACTAAATTATTATTATTATTATTATTACTTATTTGTATTATTATCATCATATCGTAGTCGCACTGCTGTTGTTCACATGAGATCTAAATAGCATTCATTCAGAAGAATACTTCCTACGGCCTTCTAGGGATTCATTTCCTCTCTCATCAATCACTGCTTTCCAAAAATTTTAGATGTGCTGCAGTTTCCAAAAAATAAGTCATTACCCAGAGGGGGATTGAATCAATTGCCTGTTGAGATACTGTAGTGACGCAGATTTCTGGCCGGAATATAATTTGTTAATTTGTTTTTAAACAATCTTCAAATTATCTAGCAGTCAGGGGAGCGTGTGGAAGTGAGGGAATTCTCCAAATTACCATTTACATTATTAGTAAGTAGATCGCCTGTCATTCCCAGAGAAATTCTGACCCAAAAGCAGTTCAGTAGTATGTGGAGAAGAAGGAAGTCGTTCTGGACCCTGCAGCTGCTCAGTCTTTATGCTGCAAACTGCAGATATTGACCAGTAATTTAGAGCCATTAGATCTGCTGGTATTGTCAGTAATTTAGAGCCATTAGATCTGTTGGTATTGTCAGTAATTTAGAGCCATTATATCTGCGGATATTGGCCAGTAATTTAGAGCCATTAGATCTGCTGGTATTGTCAGTAATTTAGAGCCATTAGATCTGCTGGTATTGTCAGTAATTTAGAGCCATTAGATCTGCTGGTATTGTCAGTAATTTAGAGCCATTAGATCTGCTGATATTGTCAGTAATTTAGAGCCATTAGATCTGCTGGTATTGTCAATAATTTAGAGCCATTAGATCTGCTGGTATTGTCAGTAATTTAGAGCCATTAGATCTGCTGGTATTGTCAGTAATTTAGAGCCATTAGATCTGCTGGTATTGTCAGTAATTTAGAGCCATTAGATCTGCTGGTATTGTCTGTAATTTAGAGCCATTAGATCTGCGGATATTGGCCAGTAATTTAGAGCCATTAGATCTGCTGGTATTGTCAGTAATTTAGAGCCATTAGATCTGCTGATATTGTCAGTATGTACGTGAGTCTATGAGCACCAGACTGCGAGACATCTGGTGTTGTTATTGCAAAAGCACAGGGCATCTCCGTGACCAGTGTCCTAAGTTAACGGGAAAAGGGGAGTCTCGCTAGGGAGCCCGAGGTACATACACTCCGTTAGCTGTAATGCTTTTTTAGACTCCGGGGCTGTCGAATGTCTTATGGACATCAAGTGGGCAAGGGAGCAGATGATTCCCAAACGCGCTCTTCCCAGACTCTTCCCCGACTCTTTCCCGACTCTTCCCCGACCCCGGCTAGTAACAGCACTTGATAGTTGTCCTATAGGCACGGGCACGATCCGCCAGGTCACGATTCCGTTAAAAATGGCCGTCTCTCATTTGGGTCATATGGAGTCGACCCAGTTTTTTCTGGTGGATTCACCTACGTACTCCCTTGTACTGGGTCATTCATAGCTGGCTCTTCACAAACCAAACATTAACTGGGGTGGACAGGGGGAGGTCATCCTTCAGTGGGGTCCCTACTGCTCTAATCCTAGATCTATCACATTAGGAGGGGGTCTCTGTCATTTCCCTGTTTCTGGTTCGAACAGTAGGAGGAGGGTAATTAATCATGTGGTGTTCACGACTCGATAGCTCCATCTCTAAACACTAAGGAGCATGTTGTCTGGGATTCGTTCGTGGACAAAATGGAGGGAGGAAGAGACTTCACACTCTGAGATTGAATGGAACATGCCACTCGATTCTCTGTCAGAATGTGCGAGCGCTCAGGTGGGCGGGGCACATCACTTCTCATTGCCGGCTAACATACCTGAGCAATATGCTGATATTGCTGAGGTATTTAGTAAGCAACGTGCCACCTCCTTGCCTCCTCAGATACCCTATGACTGTGCAATCGATCTCTATCCGGGCACTTAGGGGTTCCTCTGTATTCACTGCCGGTTCCGGAGAGCGCCGCAATGAGGGAATAAATAGAGGAATCCCTGAACAATGGCTTCATTAGACTCTCCACTTCGCCGGTGAGGGCAGGGTTCTTTTTTGTAAAAAAAAAGATGGTAGTCTCAGGCCTTGCATTGACTACAGGGGACTCAATGACATCACGATTAAGAATCATTATCCCCTCCCCCTTATGAATTTGGCATTTGAACGCCTTCAGGGGGCGTCTATTTTTTCAAAGCTCAACCTTCGTAATGCATACAACCTCATTCGCGTTCACGAGGGGGATGAATGGAAAACGGCGTTCAATATGCTTAGTTTAGCTTCCTTTAGGCTACTTAGGAAAATAAAGCTTTTTTTTCCCACCGGCATGACCATGAGCTGAATGAAATGTAACACACTGTAACATAGCCTACCCGAGACTCGCTCGATTAGCAAGGGGGTAATCTGTGTTCAATTTCATAAAGTAGCATACATACAAATGCACGTTCATAGCTATAACTGACGGGTCCTCGCAATGTCCCGGGTTTGCGAGGAAACTTGCTTTCTGAAGCGAAAGCTTGACGAAATTATCAAAAGTAACTAAGGATAGCTGGACTTGGGTGGGGCTTGACAAAGAGGCAATATTTTATGACCAATCAGCTTTGGTCACTCCCCACGTGGGTCAATATGTTGTAGTGCCCTGCACTCTGTTCAGATTTAGGATATCATCCTGATAGTTATAATGTGATTTCTATAGTTTCAGCAGTAGCTAACAGATGGATTCACCAGTTATTGCTATAATTTCTTGGATTGAGTATTGGATACAACATTAATTGTTGTAATTATTTTTCTATTGATGTCTCTTTCTTGTTAGGCACTGTGTTTGGATTTTTGTGAAGGGGCATTTTGGGGTGCTGATGCCCAGGGGCGCTATACAGTCTTTATTCGGCCCTGCTGGTGTGGATAGCACAGTCCAACCCTTTCCCCATTGGCCCTTGAAAATAAAATACCAGGTATCATTCTGATATATTTATCCTGGAATAGCCAGTGAACAGCTGGAGGTGTTCATTCGATTTACAGAGGTGATAGCCAGTCACTTTCCTCTCTTTTCAGCCGTGTGTCTGCTCCGCACTTAAATAATCCCGTTCATTCACAATGGCCTCACTTATCTGCTTCCATGGTTACCCACTGGGGCAATATTTAGGCCTGGGGGAGGGGAGGGGGGAGCAGGGATAGCCAGGGGTGTGGCTATCCATTTTTCAAGGCAGTCTGCTGGTCTGCTTCTATTTCTCCGATCAGAAATTCAAAACAGGTCTACTGACAGCGCCCTTCCCAAGTTTCCATGTTTAAAAGAAATCCCTTTTTTATGAACCATGTTTTTCATAATTTCATAATGAATAGCACGTTAAAAGGACCTTTCTTGTTTTTCAGAGACTTAGATCTACCCTAACCCTAACCCTAACCCTAACCCTAACCCTAACCCTAACCCACTTCCCCCGGCTCAGCATGGGCGCCAGCCAGTAAATACAAATTCCACTTATTTAGCGATTCCTGCCTACGCATCACACAGTGCAAATCCATAACATATGACCCTTGACCTGACCCACATGAAATCCTAACCAGTCTGGCCAGTCCTTTGGTGCTGCTTTGTGGTGGTTTGAATTTTCTTTGACACTCCCAAGTGTGTGTGTGTGTGTGTGTGTGTGTGTGTGTGTGTGTGTGTGTGTGTGTGTGTGTGTGTGAGCGAGAGAGGAAGAGAGTGAGAGAGAGAGAGAGAGAGAGAGAATGCGAGAAAGAGATAAGGGGTGTTTCTCAATGTCTGTACTTGTCTGTACTTGCGGACTTGTGAACTTGTGTGACGTAATATTAAACGGCCAAGTTCTGTTCCAAGAACTTGCGAGGGAGCATTCGGATGCACCCGCTCTCAACACAGAGTTGCCAGACTGTGGGATTAATCCCTAAATGCAGGGGATTTAAAGAAAAATTGTGTCATTTAAAAGGAGTCAATGGTGGGTTTTAAAAGAAGGAATGGGGGATGAATTGTATGGGAGTACATTTTTTTGGGGAGGGGAATTAATTCAGGCTTCTGGCAACATTGACGAGACGGACTTGGACGTCCCATTGCATGCTGGCAGATGAGACCATAAGGACATCGCTAAAAATGTAGCCTAGCCTAGTAAGCTATCTCATTTAATCAATAAATGAGATTGCAATCATTCTACGAATGAAAATTAGGCAAGAAATATGTCTTACCACAGCTGCATTTTTACCTCACTTTAAACATGTTTCTATAACTAAGCAGCGTTCTGTCCTTCAGAGCACCTACAGGTGCACACGGTAGTTTTTTAGCGATGGCCCAGGGATATCGACGCATACTTTTCGCGACCAAATTATTTAACAACGCATTGTTCAACTGCTGACAATAGCCATGTTTTAATAGGCTGCCTAAAAGCTAAATGTAGGCGGAAAAGTTGCAGAATTTAGCAGGTAATTCATCACCAAAAGCATATAGTGAAATGAACAGAATTTAAGGCTTTATGAATGAAGCATAATGGGGGAAATGCTCAAAGCTGCAAGACAGAAAACCGGAGGATGAAACTAAACATTTTTTATTCCTGTTACACTCATCGTCAGTGTTGTCTTGTTGCTGGGATGTAGCCTCGGCTACTTTATCCATTTCCCAGTGGAAAACTTAGAATACATGTAATTAATATTTTTATATAGATTGTATGTCAAAAGCACACAATTACTGGATCGCGATGATTAGCTAAAGCCGTTAATATGTTGTTGTAAAAGCAATATACAAGTAGGCTAATAACCTAATTAACTTTGGAACACAGACGACTGCTGCTGTTATCAGCTTTTTGGCAAAATGGTGCCATCTCCTGGAGTGCAGTAGGAATGACGCGCCAAAGCAAGATTAAATAAAGTAGGCTTTTACGCAATCATATGAAAGTCAAATGCGAACAGTAAAAAAATTTGTTAAATAATTTATATTTTTTAGCATTTTTTTTTACAAATGCAGAATAGCATTAACACTGGTGACTACCACTTTATACAGACCTGATTGCAGTGGAATGTAGCCGACACATTTTGTGTACAGAAGTTTGCGTCGCATGTCAGATGTGCACCGTTGCTTCAGAGCTCTGTGTAGCCTGTTTGAGATGCAATGCGTGCTTCTGACATTTGGACTGTGGTTTCGCTATACAAAGCAATAGCTACAAACCGATCTATGCTACAAACCAGGCAGTAACTTTTCCTGACAGTCCAGTGTATAAGCTTCCCCCGTTATCTTATTTTCAGGTACTGTTACAAGCGATACTATAACCTCTCTGCATTTGAACTGATCTCTATGGGAATTGGGGGGTGAGACTAGATTCAGCTGTAAATTACACTGGTACAGTATGGAACACAGAGCTGGCTAAATGGCTGTACGTTAGCAAGGGTCTAAGGTATCAAACGAGCCCCAAACCATCACTCTGCGGCCAGATATGGAGTAGATGTGGATGGATCCCTTTAAGGGTTGTTTCTCCTGACTTTTTTTCCCCATAGAGTTCTATAGGAAAATGAGTCAGGAGAAATAACCCTTGCAGTGATCCATCCACATCTACTCCATATCTGGCAACAGAGTGATGGTTTGGGGCTCGTTCGATAGCTCAGACCCTTGATGACTTACAGCCATTTAGCCAGCTATGTGTTCCATACTGTACCAGTGTAATTTACAGCTGAATCTAGTCTCACCCCCCAATTCCCATAGAGATCAGTTCAAATGCAGAGAGGTTATAGTATCGCTTGTAACAGTACATGAAAATAAGATATCGAGAGTCTTTTGATGTTGATTGGTCACAGACTTCAGGAAGTAACAGCATGCAAAGGATATGCGACCAAATATTAAATATGATACTTAAAAATATGTTAAAGCAAAATATTCTAATTTTCTGAGACACTGAATTTTGGGTTTCATTAGCTGTAAGCCATAATCATCAAAATTACAAGAAATAAAGGCTTGAAATATTTCACTCTATGTGTAATGAATCTATATAATATATGAGTTTCACTTTCTGAAATGAGTGACAAAAAATATTGAACTTTTTCACGATATTCTAATTTTTTGAGCTGCACCTGTATATACGTGCTGAAATGTGTTGGTACCCCTGGTAAAGATTAGTAAAAAGGGTCATACAAAATTCACCGTTTGGTGAATTAGCTTAATCTCAGACTAAAAAAATGAGAAAATTTATCCTTTAATTGACATGCATTTGTTATGAGAAAAAAAAAAATCCCTCATCAAGAAATAATTATTTTTAACAAAACCACATTGGCCATAATTATTGGCACCCCTGCATTTATATATAAAATAAAGTATAAATTTTTGATATTGGGTTGCATATCCTTTGCATGCCTTGACTTCCTGATGTCTGTGACCCAACAACATCAGAAGACTCTTGATATCCAATTTTCTGGCACTCTTACAAGCGATACTATAGCCTCTCTGCATTTGAATGGATCTCTATGGGAGTTGGGGGGTGGGACTAGATTGTAAATTACACTGGAACAGTATAGAACACATGGTTGACTAAATGGCTCTAGGTTGTCAAGGGTCTGACATATCAAAGAAGCCTTTAACTATCACTCTGCTGCCAGAAATACAATAAATATGGATGGATAAGTTGAATGGTTTCTTCTCCTGACTTATTTTTCCATAGAGTTCAATAGGAAAATTTGTCAGGAGAAACAACCCTTAAAGTGATCCATCCATATCTACTGCATATCTGGCAGCAGCGTGACAGTTTGAGGCTTGTTTGATACATCAGACCCTTGATGACTTACAGCCATTTAGCCAGCTATGTGTTCCATACTGTACCAGTGTAATTTACAGCTGAATCTAGTCTCACCCCCCAATTCCCATAGAGATCAGTTCAAATGCAGAGAGGTTATAGTATCGCTTGTAACAGTACATGAAAATAAGATATCGAGAGTCTTTTGATGTTGATTGGTCACAGACTTCAGGAAGTAACAGCATGCAAAGGATATGCGACCAAATATTAAATATGATACTTTAAAAATATGTTAAAGCAAAATATTCTAATTTTCTGAGACACTGAATTTTGGGTTTCATTAGCTGTAAGCCATAATCATCAAAATTACAAGAAATAAAGGCTTGAAATATTTCACTCTATGTGTAATGAATCTATATAATATATGAGTTTCACTTTCTGAAATGAGTGACAAAAAATATTGAACTTTTTCACGATATTCTAATTTTTTGAGCTGCACCTGTATATACGTGCTGAAATGTGTTGGTACCCCTGGTAAAGATTAGTAAAAAGGGTCATACAAAATTCACCGTTTGGTGAATTAGCTTAATCTCAGACTAAAAAAATGAGAAAATGTATCCTTTAATTGACATGCATTTGTTATGAGAAAAAAAAAAAATCCCTCATCAAGAAATAATTATTTTTAACAAAACCACATTGGCCATAATTATTGGCACCCCTGCATTTATATATAAAATAAAGTATAAATTTTTGATATTGGGTTGCATATCCTTTGCATGCCTTGACTTCCTGATGTCTGTGACCCAACAACATCAGAAGACTCTTGATATCCAATTTTCTGGCACTCTTACAAGCGATACTATAGCCTCTCTGCATTTGAATGGATCTCTATGGGAGTTGGGGGGTGGGACTAGATTGTAAATTACACTGGAACAGTATAGAACACATGGTTGACTAAATGGCTCTAGGTTGTCAAGGGTCTGACATATCAAAGAAGCCTTTAACTATCACTCTGCTGCCAGAAATACAATAAATATGGATGGATAAGTTGAATGGTTTCTTCTCCTGACTTATTTTTCCATAGAGTTCAATAGGAAAATTTGTCAGGAGAAACAACCCTTAAAGTGATCCATCCATATCTACTGCATATCTGGCAGCAGCGTGACAGTTTGAGGCTTGTTTGATACATCAGACCCTTGATGACTTAAAGCCATTTAGCCAACCATGTGTTCCATACTGTTCCAGTGTAATTTACAGCTAAATCTAGTCCCACCCCACAATTCCCATAGAGATCCATTCAAATGCAAGAAGGCCCAGAAGGACCATTTATAATCAATCCGTGTGAAGTTAGCCAAACCAGTAATTAGTACTGTGGTAATTACCACCACACAGCTAAATCTGACCTTACACAGCTGTACCTAACATTAAAAGGAGAGTTCTAACAACAGACCCCCCCCCCCCCCCCTGCTGGAGGGGAGGGATGTGGACCAGGGCAGGTGGCAGGGGGGAGGCGCCCTCTAGAGGTGTGCATTATGGTTCTTTTCAAGGACTCAAATCATTTGACTCAGTTCACGCATAGGATTCATTCAGGGAATCCTTTCACCAATTAGCTCAGACTCTTGTTCTCATTCACTGACTCTCATTCTCTGCGAACGAGTCATGCAGTGACTGTAACTATAGGTGAAAAGAGAACCCAAAGAAGATGCTAAGACACATCACGTAAACAACAATATGTTTGTGTACATTTAAACATGGTCAGGGTGGCATTAATGTATTTACATACAGGCAGTGTGGCATTAATGTATTTACATACAGTCAGTGTGGCATTAATGTATTTACATACAGGCAGTGTGGCATTAATGTATTTACATACAGTCAGTGTGGCATTAATGTATTTACATACAGGCAGTGTGGCATTAATGTATTTACATACAGGCAGTGTGGCATTAATGTATTTACATACAGGCACTGTGGCATTAATGTATTTACATACAGGCAGTGTGGCATTAATGTATGTACATATGGTCAGTGTGACATTAATGTATTTACATACAGTCAGTGTGGCATTAATGTATTTACATACAGGCAGTGTGGCATTAATGTATTTACATACAGGCAGTGTGGCATTAATGTATTTACATACAGGCAGTGTGGCATTAATGTATGTACATATGGTCAGTGTGACATTAATGTATTTACATACAGTCAGTGTGGCATTAATGTATTTACATACAGGCAGTGTGACATTAATGTGTTTACATACAGTCAGTGTGGCATTAATGTCTGTACATATGGTCAGTGTGACATTAATGTATTTACATACAGGCAGTGTGGCATTAATGTATGTACATATGGTCAGTGTGACATTAATGTCTGTACATATGGTCAGTGTGACATTAATGTATTTACATACAGGCAGTGTGACATTAATGTATTTACATATGGTCAATGCCACATTTATATGTGGTCATTGTGGCATTGATGTATTTACATATGGTCAATGCCACATTTATATGTGGTCAGTGTGGCGTTGATGTGTTTACATATGGTCAATGCTACGTTTATATGTGGTCAGTGTGGCGTTGATGTGTTTACATATGGTCAATGCCACGTTTATATGTGGTCAATGTGGAATTGATGTGTTTACATATGGTCAATTCCACATTTACATGTGGTCGTTGCAGTAGCATATTAAAGATTTCCAGCTGAAGTACAGTTCAGAGTGGCCATTCTATTTTTGTTGTGGCTTTTTCCCTCGTTTGCTACCGTTTTCTTCCTCTCTGCGCCGGTTAGCAATCTATCAGATTTTTTCTGCGTTTCGTCTCAGGGTTTTGCTCTTCCCGCTAATTATTCCTTTCACCTGTTTCCCTACCTGTTAGGTATTTAAGCCTCTGTTTCCCTACCTGTTAGGTATTTAAGCCTCTGTTTCCCTACCTGTTAGGTATTTAAGCCTCTGTTTCCCTACCTGTTAGGTATTTAAGCCTCTGTTTCCCTACCTGTTAGGTATTTAAGCCTCTCGCTTCCGCTTCCGGATGCTTTGCTGTCATTTCAGGCCTTTACGAAGTCAGGTTTAGTCATTTCTGTCTCTCTGCAGTTTAAAGAAAAATATTATTTTCTATGTTTGTCGCAGCTTGAGATTTTCTGGCCTTGAAGCAGAGGGAATTAGTTTTTCTGCTTCCCTTTTCTCTTTCCTCTCTATGCTTCCACTCTCTCGTTTCTGAGGATGTGAGTTTTATTTTTATTTTGTTGATTTCACCAATTATCGGACGTTATAGTCACGTTCCGAAGGTGCCTTGTTTTCCTTTCTTCCTCTCGCTATTTTATTTAGTGGTGGCTATTCAGAGTCTCCTCTCTGCCCATGTTTACGAGGCTAGCCCGTTTTAAAGGGGTGTGTTATTCTTTAGCTACAACCAGGGATTTTATATCCCTTTTTACTTTGTCACATTTGGCTCATAGTTATTCTGCACAAACCCTCACAATTACATTTTAATCATAGAATTAGCTTAACTTATAACATTAGTTTATACATTTCTAACTGTATAAACAATGTAAAATAACTATCTGTGAATGTGTACACAAACACACACACAAACACACACGCACACACACACACAAACACACACAAACACACGCACACACGCACACACACACACAAACACACACACACACACACACACACACACACTGCATTCCATCTTTCTTTTCTCCTTCATTCTTTAATTTCTCTTTGATTATCTATCTTCCTCTCTCTATAATCACAGTCTGCAGCTCCGTCTGGCCGAATCCCCTGTATGTCTTGCGGAAGTAAGCACTCAGTCATAAAGCCCCCATAAAACCCTCTAAAGGAAATGATTTTACCTTTACTGCACCTTTCTCTATATATCCTGCAGCAGCGAGTGGAAATGGGAACATTTCATAATGAGAATCTTTTTTTTTTTGTGTGTGTGTGTGTGTATGTTTGCGTGTATGTATGTGTGTGTGTGTGTGTGTGTGTGTGTGTGTGTGTGTGTGTTTGTGACTGAGCGATAGAAAGTGTGTGAGAGAGAATATGGTCTTGATCCCTCAACTAAGAAAATAAATGTATGAATGTCAGAATTTTGTCCTTCCAAAAAAAATCTTCAAACAAAGGCAAATTGGTGAAATTATTAATGGACGGATCCAGGATTTCAAACAGGATGGTTTACTGCGGTTGCCGGGGAAACTCCCAACGAACTGTTGACCGGGGTGGGTGGTGGTGTGGACACAATTTGTGCGGTCAGAAATATTCTGCGTACTTTTGCTTTTAAATGTGCCCGTAATAATATTGTGGTGCCTCAGCAGGGGACGGTTGTGTTCGCAGAGGGAAGAGAGACGGTACATGCAACGGCTGCCCGCTTTCAAATATGTTTGAAGAATACAGCCAAGAAGGTACTGCAGTTTTCCATTGATGTGGACTCTTTTAACTCCGGGAATCGTGATCTCTCATGTCTATTAGCCACCACTGTTTGAGGACCAATGACTTGGATGGTTTACAGGACCCATTATGTGAGCAGTCTTAGACCCTTACAGGA
Organism: Ilyophis sp. 1 JC-2022; assembly: GCA_022702515.1. Taxonomy (NCBI): domain Eukaryota; kingdom Metazoa; phylum Chordata; class Actinopteri; order Anguilliformes; family Synaphobranchidae; genus Ilyophis; species Ilyophis sp. 1 JC-2022. The sequence goes on along the minus strand of CM040398.1, from coordinate 1,415,666 downwards.
CCCATTATGTGAGCAGTCTTAGACCCTTACAGGACCCATTATGTGAGCAGTCTTAGACCCTTACAGGACCCATTATGTGAGCAGTCTTAGACCCTTACAGGACCCATTATGTGAGCAGTCTTAGACCCTTACAGGACCCATTATGTGAGCAGTCTTAGACCCTTACAGGACCCATTATGTGAGCAGTCTTAGACCCTTACAGGACCCATTATGTGAGCAGTCTTAGACCCTTACAGGACCCATTATGTGAGCAGTCTTAGACCCTTACAGGACCCATTATGTGAGCAGTCTTAGACCCTTACAGGACCCATTATGTGAGCAGTCTTAGACCCTTACAGGACCCATTATGTGAGCAGTCTTAGACCCTTACAGGACCCATTATGTGAGCAGTCTTAGACCCTTACAGGACCCATTATGTGAGCAGTCTTAGACCCTTACAGGACCCATTATGTGAGCAGTCTTAGACCCTTACAGGACCCATTATGTGAGCAGTCTTAGACCCTTACAGGACCCATTATGTGAGCAGTCTTAGACCCTTACAGGACCCATTATGTGAGCAGTCTTAGACCCTTACAGGACCCATTATGTGAGCAGTCTTAGACCCTTACAGGACCCATTATGTGAGCAGTCTTAGACCCTTACAGGACCCATTATGTGAGCAGTCTTAGACCCTTACAGGACCCATTATGTGAGCAGTCTTAGACCCTTACAGGACCCATTATGTGAGCAGTCTTAGACCCTTACAGGACCCATTATGTGAGCAGTCTTAGACCCTTACAGGACCCATTATGTGAGCAGTCTTAGACCCTTACAGGACCCATTATGTGAGCAGTCTTAGACCCAGCTAGCCACTTCCACAAGTGTAAATGCGTTGGGAATTCCTGCCAAGATCAGCAAGCTTTCTGGCTCCTTGTTTCCTGAATTTTTCCACATATTGTTTTATTTTGCGTGTATCTTTAATAAAGTGAACGTGTGAACTCAACCTGAACTGAGCAGAAACAGAAACCTGAACTGAGCAGAAACACTGGTGTGGTTGAGAACAGAAAGGTCTGTTACTAAGCCAACCCTGGGGGGGAGGAGCTACATGTCACTTTTAACATGTAAGTGGCTTCCATGTCTGTCTTGCTTGTGTAACTGTTTTATTTGTTGTTTTTTTGCATGCATGTGCGCACACACACACACACACACACACTATACATGTCTTATCATCACATTTTTGAGGGTGAGATTTTCATTTGGTGTTCTCTTCCCATTCCGAAAAGAGAAGAAAGAAAACCGATTGAGAAAATGGAAGAGAACTGCCTTTCTGAGTCTAAATTCAGAGAACCTGAGGAATTATCAACTAATTTCTAATCATTCTAATTTTCGAGATTCTCGCGCTGGGAATATGATCACCCCCCCCCCCCAGCCAGCTGAGAGCACAAGTCAAGCTTTCCGAGTTTGACCTGAACCCACGTTGAAAATGTGCAGGTGCTTCCACACCTAGCAAGGCTTGGGTTACACACACACACACACACACACACACACACACACACACACACACACACACACACACACACACACACACACACACACACACACAGACACACACACACACACACAACACACACACACACACACCACACACACACACACACACACACACACACACACACACACACACACACACACACACACACACACACAGACACACACACACACACACACACACACACACACACACACACACAGAAATAGCTTTTCCTTCAGCTGCCTCTCAACCTGGAGGACATTTTTTTTTTTACCCGTCTGGTTTTTTCTTTTTCCCACCTTGATTCAATTCAGCATTGTTGGGTATATTTGTTGACAAAGTCTTTTAAGTCTTATTTCCTGTACCTAGCTTCTAAAATAAACACCCGTGGAACAATACCACTGTACAAATGCTTAATGTGTCACATGTTCCTGCATATCACACATCTATATTTGGTGTGATTTAGGCCTAAAAAAACCCTTAGCTAATTATCTTGTTTAAATGTATAATCTTCTCATACATAACAGCTCGTTAGGGCAAGCGAAATGCCCCCGTGGTAATCTGAATTATAAACCAGTCTTATTACGTATGTGGTAGATGAGATTTTGCAGTACCAACTACAGCTTTGAAATGAACACATCATTTTTCTCATTTAAGAGTCACAAAGGGAGAAACATAGATATTTCTCTCGTGTACTTTTAAAATTCTCAGAATGTTCTGTGTATATTGTACAACTTAGGACTGTCTCTGGATAAACATTCTTTTAAAACAAGCAAAGCAATTGCCACCCGTTACAGACTTTGGGAAGACAGGTATGCTATCCGCTAAGTTACGGCTTGATATAATATTTAATCAGTAATATATATATATATATACATACAGTATATGGATAGCGGGTATGCCATCCACCAAGTTACGGCCTGGCGGGGCATGCCCCATACCTATACAGCACCAAGAGTTTTCCACTTTTCAGGGTCTCCTATTATTGTTATTGAAAGTTTTAATTAATGACTTACAGACAGTGCTTTGTAGGCTATGCGTGAGTAACTTGGCATTTTTGTATGTTGAAAACGTTTTTTTGTTGCGATATAATAATACTGCTTTAGGCAACAGGTGCGTGGAGCGGAAAAAATAAATATTCTTTTACTAATTCTTTCTTGAACGTATGGTATACATGGTTGGCGAAATGGCTGTAAGTCATCAAGGGTCTGCGGTATCAAACGAGCCTCAAACCATCACTCTGCTCCCACATATGCAGTAGATATGAATGGATCACTTTAAGGGTTGTTGGGGGTAGTGTGGGAGAGAACAAGCGTGTGTGTTTTTTTTTTGCTAGTTTGCACTTTGTTGTTGAAATGTGAAGATGAATAGTTCCTGTCCTCTGGGTCCTCAAGCCCTGCCCATTGACCTCCTGACCAATAGTTCCTGTCCTCTGTGTGTGAAACAGAAGTGTATTGTGAAGCCACACCCACTGACCTTCTGCCCAAGGCAAAGTGCCCTTTAGAGATCAGACACACCGGCCCACCAGATGCAGAGAACATTGAGAACATTTGGGCTTTTACCATCTAAGTACCTCTTTTTTCCTTGATATTCCTGGTAGTTTGCAAAGAACTGGAAACAGCATACACTCTTTCCACAACAGCCAGCCAGGTTGCATTCTTGTGATCTCTTTATTTCTCTTTTCTATTTCTTGCTTTAAACTGTGAAAACATTTACTTTTAAAATCTTTTGTTTAGTGGTATAGTGCTTTTTAATGCATGTTTTCCACTAGGAAATGTCATTGCTTTAGAAAATGTATGTATTTTAGTATTTATTTTTATTGTGTAGTAGTTGTGTTCATTCAAAACTAAATACACACTTTCAGAAGGCCTGTATTTGACCGATGGTGTAGAATGTTGTGATCCATTTTTAAACAATCCAGCCAATTAGAGCTTTTAAAAGCATCGTGTGCTCACACTTCTTCCCGGGTTCAGCCGTGCTCAAGGATAGGACAACATCTCCCAAACTCTTCACTTTCTCTGTCCATCCAATCATTTGGAGGCACCCTGAAAAAAACTGGGGACTCTTGGGAAATGAATACAGCAAAGTAAATGAAATAGGGCAACACACTTTTAAGAGCTGCCCTAGAAGGATCACACAGATTCAGGCTGAGTACGGTTAGGTTACTGAGTCTTTGTGGGGTAACTCAAGGTTAGGTTACTGAGTCTTTGTGGGGTAACTCAAGGTTAGGTTACTGAGTCTTTGTGGGGTAACTCAAGGTTAGGTTACTGAGTCTTTGTGGGGTAACTCAAGGTTAGGTTACTGAGTCTTTGTGGGGTAACTCAAGGTTAGGTTACTGAGTCTTTGTGGGGTAACTCAAGGTTAGGTTACTGAGTCTTTTTGGGGTAACTCAATGATCTTCTTTTGGGGTAAACTGGGGATCCAGGCTACACAGAGAGCTCAGTATACTTCAGGAGTGTGCACTACACAGAGAGCTCAGTATACTTCAGGAGTGTGCACTACACAGAGAGCTCAATATACTTCAGGAGTGTGCACTACACAGAGAGCTCAGTATACTTCAGGAGTGTGCACTACACAGAGAGCTCAGTATACTTCAGGAGTGTGCACTACACAGAGAGCTCAGTATACTTCAGGAGTGTGCACTACACAGAGAGCTCAATATACTTCAGGAGTGTGCACTACACAGAGAGCTCAGTATACTTCAGGAGTGTGCACTACACAGAGAGCTCAATATACTTCAGGAGTGTGCACTACACAGAGAGCTCAGTATACTTCAGGAGTGTGCACTCCTGTGAAACCATCTAGCTGTGTAGATGTGGCAAAGATAGCTATCAACTAGCGCCCATTACTTTTTAGCCATCTTCACCATGTATTAAGGGATGAGATCCCTGCTGACCTCCTCACCCTGTTTGTAAAAAGTACCATGTCAATATTAATGCAACCACTCGTTAATAGATTAGCCAGATAATAATGGCTGGATAATCTGCTATGTAAGATTAATAAATGTAAAGACCACTATCAACTGCTAGCCAACAACATGGGACATTTGTATCCATTCATCTGTCAGATCAAACAGTACAACAGTTGGACCACGTTAAACCTTTCCGATATGGATCTGCTAACTTAATAAAGGCTTTGTAATTGGATACCACCTCCCTTGGAACTGTTTGGACTGTGGGGAGTGTCCAGGTAAGTCCTCTTTTTCACTACTTTGCTTGTCACAGCCCATGGAACCAAATCTTGGCTGTTCCAGTACCAACTGTTAGTCAGCAGTCCCACGGGGTGATCAAAATATCGCCCAGGAACTCCGTTTGCCTCATCGTCCAAAGGAAAACTCCTCCGGTTGGACTGCAGTCAGCCCAAAGAGCCTCCCAGATTTTGTTCTTGGCTCCGGCACGGCCGGAAATGATTTGCTATCACGAAACATGCCCAAATTACATGGGAACCTGACTCTCTGCTTTGTGCAGTCAACTGTAACAAAACACCTCCGTTTTAATTAAATCCCCCCAAAAATTCCACGCTCAACTCCAAGCCCCCGCCCCCCTGGATCAACAGCAACCCCCCCTCCCCCCTCCCCCCTCCCTGCTCCTCCTGGACATCTCCTTTAAATCAGCTGAGCCAGACTGAGCTGTTTGTGATCTGTGGCTCCAGGTGAAGCCGCTGGCTCAGCTGCTTAACAGAAGCTGGGGTGGGAAAGAAACACAGGCTCTATCCTTCATGCAGTTCACATGTCCTCCAGCTCTGCTATTAGTGCTTGAGCTTTTCTTTAAAACCCAAACGCGCTCCATCATGTTGAGCTGTGGAAACTACCGCTAGCACCAAGAAACTCCACATGAAGAAGACCCCCCCCCCCCCCCACTCCCATCCAATTTTATTTTCTCTTCCCAGAATCCTTCATCGCTGTTTGGCAGGGCAGAGTCCCAATCTGTCGAGTGCATCCACCTGGTCCCCAATCAACCATGGGTCAGTAAAATTAATGTTATTTTACAATATCATTTGCATTTAGGGGACAGACTGTATGGGTCTCCCCACAAATACAAGGTTATTATTATTATAATTATTATTTCTATTTATTTTTTAAAATTATTATTATTATTAATATTATTAATATTATTATTATTATTATTATTATTATTATTATTATTATTATTATTATTATTCCTCCATGCCCTCAGTCCTCACCTGCTTTAGAATGATAGGTACTTGGGTTCCTCCTTGATGAAGCCCTTCCAAGCCATTTATTAATGATGCTATAAAAATGATGGATCACATTACCTCATTCCCAAATTTTTGCTTTATTCCCTTGCCATGATTACAGAAAATGCTACAGGGATCGTCTGAGCCTGGACTGGCAGAAAACATGAATTTTATTCTTTTTAATTATTTTTTTCTCCAAACAACTGCTAACTTGTTCCCTCTGGATCATGTTTCTTTTTAAGTGCTTATAAATTATTTGCCTTTCCTTATGTCTTTTTTGTTTGTGTTTTAATTCAGTGCCATTTAATAAAATAGACAGCACATAGCAATAGCCAGGAAAATGTTTACAGCTTGTTTCTCCGGATCAATTCTGTACTGATTCTGCAGAGATTTACAGATTTTCTATGTGATTTTATTTAAAGCAGATATTATATAACTCAGATTATATAAAGACAACTTGGCAACAATGCTAAACAAATAAAGGTGTAAATAAAATTTTTAAAATGCACATTTGCACATGACATGCTTCCATGTCTCACATTAAGTACCTGTTACCTTGGTGACTCAGTAACCAGGGAAACACGTGTTCTCTCAGTGACTCATTGCTATTCCGGCCCTGCCATTTGGGAAGAAAGGAAGCAGACATGAAGGATCAGATCAGAATTTTCAGCAAATAAGGTCACAGACTGGTGATCGGCAGTGTGCGTTATGAGACGAGTGGCCCGTAGGCTCTCCCCAAAAATCAGCTCAGCGTAAAACAAGTCTCTTGAATTGCCCTAACACACGCAGCCTGCAAATTATTTTATTGAAAGCTGAATTCAGCCAAAGTACATCCTCTCTGAGTGAGGCTGTGCTATAGCTTTTGTAGCTGATAAAATAACGCTCCACATTCCTTACGATTATCAGCTTGCATGTCCCAATGTGTTTCGGCACTGCGTCTAAAGCCGCGTTCACACTGCAGGTCTTAGTGCTCAATCAAAGGCCGCGTTCACACTGCAGGTCTTAGTGCTCAATCTAAGGCCACGATCACACTGCAGGTCTTAGTGCTCAATCAAAGGCCGCGTTCACACTGCAGGTCTTAGTGCTCAATCTAAGGCCACGTTCACACTGCAGGTCTTAGTGCTCAATCTAAGGCCACGTTCACACTGCAGGTCTTAGTGCTCAATCTAAGGCCACGTTCACACTGCAGGTCTTAGTGCTCAATTCAGATTTGTTGCTCAGATCAGATTTTTTTGTTTGGCTGTTCACATAAATTTTTTTATGTGGCCCACATTCGAAACCGGTGTGGACTAATTGCTCTACTGAAATTATCTGCATGCACAAATTAAAGAGGAACTAAACAGGTTATTTCCCAGCGACCACACCTCTGTTTGCGGTTCATTCCGAAATCGGGGGTGGGAAAGATACTCATGAAAGATGTTGGGCTCGAGTTAGCAAGCCACGCCCACCTCCCCTTTTTTTCACACATATTCTCATTCACAGCACAGTCTATGATTCACAGCCATAATTAATTTTGTTCAAGAAACTCGCTCCGGCTGCTGAGCCTGGAGCAGCGGCAGAGACGGAGAACTGGAGAATGGGCGAGGTTTCGGAGTGGTCGGGGATGCTAGATAAGGATAACCCTGTTTGCGTTTAGAAGAGATTTTTCTTGCAACAATTATAGACTGTTGTTCTGCCACATAGGCTTATGAGCGGGGAACTGAGTGGCAGTGGGTCCAGTCTGGTGCGAGCGGGGAACTGAGTGGCAGTGGGTCCAGTCTGGTGCGAGCGGGGAACTGAGTGGCAGTGGGTCCAGTCTGGTGCGAGCGGGGACCTGAGCGTATGTGGGTCCAGTCTGGTGCGAGCGGGGAACTGAGTGGCAGTGGGTCCAGTCTGGTGCGAGCGGGGAACTGAGTGGCAGTGGGTCAAGATTGAGTAGCCTAACTTTAAGAATTACTGCTTTGGCTGGTGATGTTCTAATGTTGCGAGTTACGAATTACGAATTACGAGTTAACGTTACTTATTCGGGACGGAACGGGACAGGACAGGGGGGACGGCTGGAGAGGGGGGGCTGGGGGACTGGGACGGGAGGAGCTGGGGGGAGACGGGGGACAGAGCTGGGACTGAACTGGAGGAGAGACGGGGGGAGGAACGGGGGAGGGGAGGAGGAGGGGGAGGACGAGAAGGGGGGAGGAGGAGGCGCGGACGGGGAGGAGGCAGGAGGACGGCGGACCGCACAGAGGACGACAGGAGGAGCGAGGACGGCAGAGGACCGTTCAGGCGGACGGAGGCGCACCAGACAGGACCACTCAGGACGACGCGCAGACAGGAGACCGGGCAGGCAGACGGACGGCGCAGACAGGACAGGGAGGAGGCAGGGCGGAGCAGCAGACACAGGAGAGACAGACAGGAGACAGGACTCAGCAGGAGGGCGACGGCGCGACGGCTCAGGCGACGGACTCAGGTCGCACAGGGCGGGGAGCCTCAGGGCCGGGCTGGCATCGCTCAGGGGGCGGGCGACGGGCTGCGGGCGGCGGGGCATCGGCGGCGGGGGCCGGGGGCGCGGGCGGGGGCGGGGGGGGGGGACGGCGGGCCGGCGGCGGGGGGGGGCGGCGGCGGCGGGCGGCCGGGGGACGGGGGGGCGGGCGGGGGCGGGCGCGGCGACGCGGGGGCTGCCGCGGGACCTGCGGCAGGGGGCCACATCGCCCAGGGGGCAGGGGGGGGGGCAGGCGGGCGGCGGCGCAGGCGGCGCGGGGCGGGGCGGCGCGGCAGCGGGCGCGCGGCCGGGGCGGCGCGGCGGGGCCCGCGTGGCGGGGGCGGGGGCGGCGGGCGGGCGGGGGCGGCGGGCGGCGGGGGGGGCGGGGCGGCGGGGGGGTCGGGCGACGGGGGGCGCCGCCTCTCAGGAGGGGGCAGACGCGGAGACAGCGGGTCCCAGGACAGGAGAGGAGGCAGGAAACGTGGGGAAGGCGGGGAGAAGGCGGGGTAGTGGAGGCGGGGCAGTAGGAGTCCGTGCAGCAGGGTTGCCCAAGGGCCATGTCCCCGGCATGCCATCCCCGCCCATCCCCCCCGTGCTTTTCCCTGGGCGTTGCCAAGCTGGGGGCGGTGGGAGGCGGTGGCGATCTGGGCGTCTGGCAAATGAGGGCGTGGCTGGGGTCATGGGTCTGTGCTGGCTGGTGGTGGCACCGCAGGACAGGAGACAGGTGAGAGCGACGGAGACGAGACAGAAATTAGAAGATAAGAGTCTTAGTTTTCAGGACAATGTCACTGTGGATCTGTACCAGTGAAAGGGGTGACACTGAACTGGAAGGAACAGGAGGAAGCAGGTGAGCAGGTTCGAAGAGAAGAGTCAGGTGTGAGGAGGGAGGGGAGGTGAAGGTCAGGGCGTGGCAGGGAAACCAGGGTGTGCGATCCAGGGGGTGTTCGCAGCGCAGCCAGGGCAGCAGGCGATCAGGCAGGCGTGCGATCATGTAGGATCCGTAGCCAGGTTCGCAGATCAGTCGGCAGGATCAGCAGGTGTCACACAGGGATCAGGGACCGTGTGGGCGTGTGGCATCTGGGTTCGTATACGTATAGAAGAAGCCTAAAAAAAAAAAAGAAAAAAACAAAAACAAGTACAAACGCGACAAGGACCACAACAAACTGACAATCACACACGGTAAATATAATATATATATATAGAGCTGATTAACTGCAGCTTGCGGGCTTGCTGCGTGCGAAATCAGTGAATGAATTGTGAATTGATTGAAAAAACGCAAATGAAATGCGGTGGTGAAAGCAATTAGTGTGAATTGTAATTTAAATATGTGTGCGAGAAGTAAAATCAATGCAATACACACAAATAGGGCAATGAACGCAGACATGACACAATCAGGTTCAGGGAAAACAGAGGAAAACACCAAGGAAGGGACGGGGAGCGGAGCGGATCGTAACAACTTACATTGCAAATGTTACTTACAATGCAAACAGTTCCTTTATGCTTTATGTTTTCCCCCGGTCAGTGTGGGAGGGAGTCAATTGGGCCCATGCATCGATTTCTAGCAGGTAACTTATGATTTTTAGGGGGCCTAGATCAAACACTAATGTATGACACATTTAGTTAGGTATTTAACTAAATGTATGAAACATGTACTAAATGTTTGAAACCTTTAGCTAAATAGCCAACATTTAGCTAATATTTACTAAATATATAGAATAGAATAGAATAACTTTTATTTTCCCACTAGGGAACTTCAGTTGTAGCCACCAGCCACAACAAAATATACATAAACAGTGGAGCAGACCCACAACACAAACAAACATATCAGATAAAGACGTTCAATATAATCATTGCATTGATCAAACTAATTAAGTGATTTCAAGTGTAATAGCCTACAGCCAAACGTCATAATTAAAAATAGCCCCCGCTGTCCCGAAATGTGCAGTGTTATCAAGCAGTCCAACACACAAACTCCGCCTCCACGACTTTCCTCCACACACGCATTGTTGCGGTCTCTGTCCACTGTCAACACGGAGCACCGAACAGCGTCAGCCTTCCCACTCGTCGCCCTATGAAACATTTAGCTAAATGTGTGAAACGTTTAGCTAAATTCTTTATACATTTTGTTAAATATTTAGCTAAATGTTTCATATATTTCGTAAATGCTTTGTACATTTTGCTAAATGTTTTATACATTTAATTAAATATTTAGCTAAATGTTCATACATTTAGCTAGATTGTATACATTTAGCTGAATGTTAAAAGCCACTAAATAATAAAACAGCTCATATATAAGTTTTGGAATTGTACATTTAGTGTTTTTTGTTATATGTGCGGAAAAAAGTTATATTTCCATTAAATGTGGAGGAATGTCAGAACATAACATTTTATGTCACGTTCGGTGCCCCATACGTTAGCTGCTGCATAAGCTGTTTATCATACAGGTGATTAAGTCATAGAGCAGAGAAACTCAGATGCAATGTTGCAAGAATGGATGTTTTGTGTTTCCCTTGGGTTAATGGCTAGAGTTTTTCGATTGTTTTAAGTTTGTTTGCCAGCTAGCTAGCTAGTTGCTGAGCAAGGGTAGACTGTTTGTTTATGGTGGTTACCTAGTAACCGAGTCAGTGAGTCTGCTTGTCAGCAGCAGGGTCAGCTTTCCATCTCATCGCTGTTCCCTCAGCTGTTTAGACTCCTCGTTTGTGCAAATGCCGCATAATGTGAACGTGTTTTATGATTAAATAATGCTGTCTGTGATGTGTGCCATTATATGTGTGTGTGTGTGTGTGTGTGTGTGTGTGTGTGTGTGTGTGTGTGTGTGTGTGTGTGTGTGTGTGTGTGTGGGTGTGTGTGTGCGTGTGTGTGTGTGCGTGTGTGTGTGTGTGTGGGTGTGTGTGTGTGTGTGTGTGGGTGTGTGTGTTTGTGTGTGTGTGTGTGTGTGTGTGTATGTGTGTGTGTGTGTGTGGGTGTGGGTGTGTGTGTGTGGGTGTGTGTGTGTGCGTGTGTGTGTGTTGTGTGTGTTTGTGTGTGTTGTGTGTGTGTGTGTGGGTGTGTGTGCGTGTGCAAAAGTGGCTGTCATTCAGTTAGGCAGAGGATAATTACATGGTCCAAAGGATATGATTAATGTGTCACATAGAATCCAACCTCATTACTCAAACCTTTGCTGTTACTTTCATTGAAACCTGCTTCCAACCTCTCTCATTTAACACTGACAGAAAGAAACTGAAATGCCCAGGATTCAACCAACATTTTTTCCACAACTCTTTTCTTGCAAGCACATCTTACAGAAAATGCTTTGCTGAAATTTCTAGATGTTTTAAGTAAAGTACTTAGCAACTGTGGCATCTAACAATATTTGAAATATGGAAATAAACTAACATTTCAACAAGTAATTGATAAGAACCCTGCCGAAGGGTGATGCCCGGATAAATGTGTGTCTTTGTATTTTTGAGAAACCGCTCTACAGCCAATTGATCGGTTAGCAGTGTGAGTTCTCCAAGCGATGTCTTCTAAATAAACTCTTTTTCTCTGACCCAGAGTGTGGATCTGAATTCAATGGGGACGGCACTGCCCTGGGGTGGGCTGGTTAGAATCAGTAGAAGGGCCCTGTATGCCAGAATGCTCTCTCCTCTACACTGCACAATTCCTCATGTTAAATAAACTCTAACAGTGTTTGCAGGAGTCCAGTTGGGACGATATGTACTCTATTAAATTTAAATGTAATCTATCGGAGTCGATCTTATGCAGAACAATTTGCTGTGTAGCAAGACTAAAATTATTGTGGTTACCAAAGTCAAAAAAAGGCACGGAGAGCTCCCAGATGGCTCAGTCATTAAGAATGTACTCCATGACACCACGCTGGGTCCTATGGCTTAGTAATGAAAGTTCAAACCTGCGCAATTTAATTAGCTTGTGAAACTGTAGCAGAGAATATGGGTCAGCAATACTACCCTGTGATACAGCAGTACTGTAGAAAAGAGCCACTGCCTCATATACTTACTATGAGTGTCCACTTGCGCTACAGCAAACCCTACACTCTTTAATGTAAAGGCAGCAAACCCTACACTCTTTAATGTAAAGGCAGCAAACCCTACACTTTTTAATGTAAAGGCAGCAAACCCTACACTCTTTAATGTAAAGGCAGCAAACCCTACACTCTTTAATGTAAAGGCAGCAAACCCTACACTCTTTAATGTAAAGGCAGCAAACCCTACACTCTTTAATGTAAAGGCAGCAAACCCTACACTCTTTAATGTAAAGGCAGCAAACCCTACACTCTTTAATGTAAAGGCAGCAAACCCTACACTCTTTAATGTAAAGGCAGCAAACCCTACACTCTTTAATGTAAAGGCAGCAAACCCTACACTCTTTAATGTAAAGGCAGCAAACCCTACACTCTTTAATGTAGAGGCAAGGTCTAGAGATTTAAAAAGATATTTTAAAACCCAGTCCCTTTTCAGGCACACGCACATGCACCCACATGAAAAAGCAAGGCAAGTGGAATGCGAACGCGACTGAATTACCCATGAGGCTCTGCAGCAAGGCCATGGAGACACCCCAGAATCACATATGGTCTGACTAGCTTTCAGTAAAGAGGGGAAGAATAGACCAGACTTAGGGACACACTTACAGTGCACTCCAAAATTTTAATTTTCCATAGAATTCAATAGGAAAATGAGTCAGGAGAAACAACCCTTAAAGTGATCCATCCATATATACTGCATATCTGGGAGCAGAGTGATGGTTTGAGGATTGTTTGATACCTCAGATCTGTAATGATGCGACATTCACGGCTGTTTAGTTTGTTGAACGGTAACATGGTTTATTAACACAATTATCTTTTTTTTTTGCTTACACAGCATTCATCACTTGTATATAGATTCAGTCTCTTTTCTCACACGTCATCCGTTAATGACTATTGGTAACTTCCTTAAAGGCATAGTTCCACAATATTACATCCCTCTTTTTTTCCCAGATTAAAGGATGTTTTATTTTCTATAATGATTCAATAAATGGTAAATGGACTGCACTTATATAGCGCATTTATCCAAAGTGCTTTACAATGGCCTCTTACTCATCCGTTCACACACACATTCACACACCAATGGTGGCAGCCGCCATGCAAGGTGGGATTGGGAGCAAGTTGAGGTACAGTGTCTTGCCCAAGGACACTTTGACATGTGGACAGGAGAAGCCAGGGATCGAACCGCCAACCCTGCGATCAGCGGACGACCCGCGCTACCTCCCGAGCCACAGCCGCCCCACAGCAATAAACATAACCGTCACTGTATGTAATATATCTGAACACACACTAAGAACTTTCCGTTACTATACTAGATACTTAGTTACCTTTAAACTGTAATAACTGTAATTTTTTTTTTTAACCTAACATTTATTTTCGACAAATTAAATGTAATTTGTATGATGCGTCAGTGCAGTAGTACTGGGGTAGTAGTAGTGCTTGTAGTTAGTGCATGCTGCATGCTGCATGCTGCTTCTGCTTGCTACTCTCTGCTTTCAGATACTGCTGCCAGCTATCCCTCTTTGCAGCCATGAATGGCAACCCACCTAAGGGAAGGTCACTCCGAACAAAAACCACAGGTGCTGCTCACAGACCGTATGCCATCTGAAGGTTTACAGTAAAGGGCGGACAAGGGCTTATGCCTGAAACGGTCAGAGTAGGACTGCGAGCACCTGCAACCCACAGTCTGTATATCGCATAGTAAAGCCTAAGAATAGAGAATCTAGATATCGAGAATCCTATACTTCTAGCGGCGGGAGTCCGCAGGCAGGAATCACGCGGCAGACCGTGGTGCTGGTCCCCCCCCTGGGCCCCAAACCCAGAAGGGAGGGTTGAGTCTGACAGCAGCAGACGGTCAAAAGCACTCCTGCATTGTAGGAGACCTTTTATTATAGGAACCTACAATGTAAACACAGTGAGAGAAGAGGCGAGGTTAGCAGAGCTAAGCTAAGGTAGCGTGCAAAGTTGGCGAAATCATGACTCGAGAAAGGAGGATTTGACCTCTTTTGGTATTCCAATCGTAGAGAAAACTCTGTCCAGGAGCGGACTTACAGTCTTTTCTGAGGTATACGAAGCGATCTCCACGAATGGGAATCTGGAGTATTCATCCAGGATAACCAGAAGGTGGTCGCTTGAGGAGAATGGACCGCAAAAGTCAATCAAGATTTTCTTCCAGGGGCCATCCGGTAGGTCAGACATCTGTAGTGACTGATGCTCAGTTCTTGGAGGAGCAGGTTGGGATGGGATGCAGGAGGAAATCAGACCTTCTACCTGCTTGTCTATTCTAGGACACTATACTTTCTCACAAAGTAGCTGCTTTGTTTTAACAAACCCTTGATGTCCTTCATGGACAAGAGGGAGCGCTCTGGGTTGAAGTGACGATGATCAGCCGGTTTCCTCTCAGAAGAAAGGTTCCTCGATCAGTCTCAGATGTGATGTTCTCGTAGATGTTCTCCCAGTCTCCAGAGGCAATGAACTTGTTCAGATGTTGTCGTATCTGATTATTTTCTGTCTCTGTTTTCACTTCCTGCAGGGTCATTGCCTTGGGCACAGCATTCATCACAATGAACCGAGCATTCATCTCACTGTCCACATCATCTGTGAGTGTTGATGAGCGGAGTGTTTGCGGATGTCTGGACATGTAGTCTGCAGGGTTTGATTTTCCTGGTTTGTGGATCACTTTGTACTTGTAGGGTTGAAGCCTAAGAGCCCACCTCTCAATGCGTGCTGGAGGCTTCGACTTAGGGTTGTTGAAGATCAACTCCCAACAGCTTGTGATCTGTTACTATGTTGAATTGAGCGCCATAGAGATACAGATAGAAATGTTCTCAGCTCCAGACTATCGCCAGCGCTTCATGCTCAGTCTGGGAGTACCTCTGCTCAACTGGAGTAAGTGCTCTGCTCACATACGCAACAACGTAGCCTGAGTTTGTTGACTTGTTTCTCTGAGCAAGGATTGCGCCGAGACTAACTGGACTTGCATCGACAATGACATCGGTCTCTCTGGTTGGGTTGAAGTATGACATCACTGAATTTTTCACCAGTCTCTTTTTCAGCACGTTGAGCGCTGCTGTATGCTTGTCTTGCCAGGACCACTGGACATCGCTTCTTGTGAGTTCTTCCATTGGTTGTGTGATTGATGAGAAGTCTGGAATGAAACGAGCACAGTAGTTTGCCATTCCCAGTAGGCTACGCACTTCGCTTGGATTTTGAGGAAGTGACATGTTGGTGATCGCCTCAATTTTCTTGGGGTCTGCCGATATCCCCTCTTTTGAGAAGATGTAGCCGTAGAACTTCAAGGATGTCTTGTGAAACTCACATTTGTCTTCGTTGATCGTGAGGTTGTTCTCATGAAGCCTTTGGAAGACAGCCTCGAGTGAGCGGTTGTGAGACGCTGGTGTGGTCCCAAAGACCAGAATGTCATCACTGACGTTTCTGACACCAGAGATTCCATGAAGTACCTGTTGGATGGTGTTCTGGAAGACTTCACGATTGGTAACTTCCTTAAAGGGATAGTTCCATAATATTACAAAACCCTTCATGACTTACAGCCATTTAGCAAACCATGTGTTCAATAGTATTCCTGTGTAATCTACAGCTTAGTCTTGTCCCACATGCTAATTCCCATAGAGATCCATTCAAAAGCAGAGAGGTTATAGTATCCTTTGTAAGAGTATATGAAAATAAGATATCTTTTGGTGTTTTTGGGTCAGAGACATCAGGAAGTCACGGCTTGCCAAATTACTTACATACTAGAGGGTGGATACCCGACCCGAACCCGACGGGACCCGACGGGACCCGACGGGTCGGGCCGGGTTCGGACTAAACTTTTAAAATGACGTTCGGGCTCGGGTCGGGCTCGGTCACGGCGGCCGAACAACTATTTTACTTTTGAACTACAGTAAAACCTTGACATACGAGTGCACTAACTTACGATTATTCCGAGTTACGAGCCGTTGCTCGGACAATTTCTTGCTTCGCCTTACGAGCCTAGACCCGAGTTACGAGCCGAGCAAGCGGAGCATTGCGAATGCAATTTCGGAAATTGCATTCGCATTTCCGAAAAATTCTGAAGGGAAGGAAGAAACAAACCACCATGGATAGGTTTTTATCGAAACGCCCTGCAGATCAGAGTCAGAAAAGCGTGACGAAAAAGCCAAAAATCAATGAAAAAGATGCAAACGTCACTGATGAAGATTAAGTGTAAGTGAAGAATAATAATGTAGCAATTAAGTTTAGAACCAGTTTATTTCTTTATATTCTATTTTATTATCTTTGTATTATGTTTTGTATTAATTATTTATTATTTATAAATACATTTCTCATTTTTATAACTACGTAACAAAGAAATTAGGGTGTTTTTTGGGGGGCTGGAACGGATTAATGGTATTTAAATTAATTTCAATGGGGAAAATTGATTTGATATACGAGTAAACCGAGTTACGAGCTCGGTCACGGAACGAATTAAACTTGTATGTCAAGGTATTACTGTACTAATTAGGATGGGTTAGCTTACTTCACATGGTGCTTCAAGTTGTTTTTGGTGAAAATATAGTGTGAAATAAATAAAAATGATACCGAATATTGTGTGTGTATCTGTTATCTACCAATAAAACAATGCCTTTTGACGGTCATTTAGGTGCCCAGTGACCACTAAACAGAGAAGCTGTAACCATGGTAACAACAACTGCGTGACAGGGAAACACAATGTCAGCGCTTCAGTGCCTTACATTAACTGCGTCGGGCTCGGGTCGGGTTCGGACATAAAAAGCAGAATTCCTGTCGGGTTCGGGTCGGGCTCGGTTACTACTATCTCGGGCTCGGTCGGGTTCGGACAGAAATATGCGGCCCGATCCGCACTCTATTACATACTACATTTACTTCTGATAATGAAATGTGATATGTCTTTACTCTCATCGAACATGAGAATATATATATATCAAGTAATTGTTACGTTTCTGTCATATTTATGCCATGTTTCATGTTTAGTGTTTGTCAGTTTATTTTCTGTTTATGTTACGATGCAGTTCATGGTTTGCATACATATTTCCATGTTTTTCCGCAGCCTTGCATTCATGCTGTTTCTTCTCTTGCTGTCACTCACGCTTCCCTAATTGTTTCATTCTCCCTTGTCTAGTTACTAATATACTAACATTAGATCAGGATTGGGTAATACTAACTATCTAACCATGTGTTCATGTTTACCTTACGTTTCTCATGCATGTTGATTACTAATTTACTAACGCTAGGTCAGGATAGATTAACTACTAACGATTTACTAATTGCCTCGTTACATGTCTCATTTTCTCAAGCTGTTGTGAATTTCCTGCTGCTCTCAAGCTAAATGTTTGCACCTGTGTACACCTGCATTTAAGCTCAGTGTTCATGTCTGTTTGTTGCGAAATTGTTGCCTTAGTTTACTATTGTCACTCTTGAGCGTTTTTCCATTGTTTTGACCACCGTTATTGATCTAGCCTGTTTATTCACCATCGTTACTGCCTGCCTATCGTTTCCACTGCCTGTTTTTGACCACGAGTTTTGCCTGCTGTCTGTTTGTACCTCTGCCCCGCGGATAGGACTTCGGTCTGACTCCTGCTACGCCCCACGACTACAAACTTTGCTTTTTCCCTGTTTGGTACTTCTGCTCCGCTGACAGCTACTCTGGTTAACGAACCCTTGCATGGATACCGACTTCGAGACTGCCTTCTCCCTCGGTACTGTATCTTTGGTCTGGCTGGATTTATTGGTTTTTGGACTTTGCTTGTGTGACTACGTTTTTGGATTTCCCCATAATAAAGCCCTTGCGGGTATTTATTATAAAGTTTGTGTTCTGAGTCGTGCATTACGGGTCCAACCCGCACACACCCGTCTCAGTAATATTATGGGGAGGGGGGTGCTATAACAGAAACATATCAATAACTACAAAAATCAATACATTTTCCCTCCCAAACTGTATGATAAACTAGATCAACAACCAGCATCAACCCGGTGAACTTGGGACTTGGGTCGAGGCACTGCACTGGCTGTGTGTTCACTTACTGTCATTGTGGCTGGGCCCCATAATCACTGCATGCAGCTATATTTTCTGAGAAAAATGTGGTATATATGTATATATATATATATACATTCATTTATTTATGTGTATCTGTGTGTGTGTGTGCATATATATATATATATATATATATACTTTTTTTTCTAAGAACCTAGTCATAAAAATCGGAAAGATTTTTGGATTACTGAGAAACTGACAGGCAAATGTATACTTGAGCTGTGTTTTGGGACTCTGCTGACTCTGCTGAGCACTCAAAAAGCAGACAGCTCGCCCTGCTGTAAACTTGAGATGAACCAGTCAGCACATGTCTAAGCAAGACCAGTCTGTATTCCCTCAATGTAAATGTCACTGTCCCGCCACAGCCAATATTACTCTGATAATGAGAGACAGAGAGCACCTGAGGATGACTGGCAGCAAAGATCAGCGGGCCGTTTAGGGAGTCTGGCTCCTCTGTGTCTCTCTGCCTGTACCCCACCCCTGCCCAGGCTATTTAGGGTGACCTAACTGTGTTGGGGCGCTGGTGCTGCTGGGACGTCCGGACGGGTGGCGTGCGCGTAGCTCGTAGCAGTGCTGCGCTGCACCTGTGTGGCTGAGGAGGGATTAATGAGAGCCGCTGCAGCTGTCAGAAAGGTTACGGTGCCAGGGACAGGGGAGCTGCCCACTGGCATTCCTGCCAGGCCCTCCGCACATCGCACTGCCCAAATCCGGCCACTAGGGGGGCCTTCTGCCAAACCTCAGCGAGACAGGACACAGGTTAACTGCCACGGCCAATCAAACCTGACATCTTGGGGACTGGATCGATGTACGTATCGCTTGGATGTGTTATTTTGTTCCCATGGTTCCTCCCAACACTGCCGACCCGATGAGTTTAAAATGATGGAACTGATGGGTCCTTTCTTCCCCTCCCAGCTCATGTGGGCTTTCTCACATACCTATCTACACCTATCTCACCATCACCTCAAACTCAATCTCTTCTTGAAAGACCTAGTCCCGGACAGAGCGCATGTCTTTATTCTCCTTACTCTTCAGGCTCTTTCACAGAGCGCATGTCTTTATTCTCCTTACTCTCCACCTCTTTCACAGAGCGCATGTCTTTATTCTCCTCGCTCTTCAGGCTCTTTCACAGAGCGCATGTCTTTATTCTCCTCGCTCTTCAGGCTCTTTCACAGAGCGCATGTCTTTATTCTCCTCGCTCTTCAGGCTCTTTCACAGAGCGCATGTCTTTATTCTCCTCGTTCTTCAGGCTCTTTCACAGAGTGTATGTCTTTATTCTCCTCGCTCTTCAGGCTCTTTCACAGAGTGCATGTCTTTATTCTCCTCGTTCTTCAGGCTCTTTCACAGAGTGCATGTCTTTATTCTCCTCGCTCTTCAGGCTCTTTCACAGAGTGCATGTCTATATTCTCCTCGCTCTTCAGGTTTTTCACAGAGTGCATGTCTTTATTGTCCTTGCTCTTCAGTCTCTTTCACAGAGTGCATGTCTTTATTCTCCTTACTCTTCAACTCTTTCACAGAGCGCATGTCTTTATTCTTCTCGCTCTTTAGGTTTTTCCTTAACCACATTAGCGGAATAGATGGGTTTCTCAGTGATGTTCTGTGCTCTGCTTCACATCCAGGCACTATTGCAGAGTTACTCAAATCTGGCCCCCGGGGTCAGTAGTACTGCTGTTTAACATTCCTCCCCTCTGATAAAAAAACTAATTTAAATCTGACGTAACGGGTGAGTGTAATCTCCGGCCAATCAGGGACATTATTGGACTATGGACAATCAGGCAGTGCCAGCAGTACTAGTGCAATGTATCTAATGCAATGTTCTTGGTCTGTTGTAGCTGTGTGTGTGTACTGGCATCCCCTTCTGTCCTACAAGACCATTTAGGCATTAACAGAATACCATGCCCTGGCTCCCAAAGACTATATCCACTATTTATTGATTTTCTATTTTTCTTCCACATTTGGAATTGTTGAGTTACCACTGCCCTGGAGGGGGTGGGGGGGATTTAAACACGCCACAAACACAAAATTTAATCCGCTCCATCGATCTCTTGGGGGAAGTTAGCCAGTGTCTGAGGAAGGTTAACACTCTCTGGATCCTCCAGCGCAGTGTACAGATTCCACACAGGACTGCGCCAATCAGACAAGACAATGCCCCTGTCAGGATCACATTCCACCACTGTCTCACACTCATAATCAGCTGAGGACAAAGCCAAGATTGGGGCTTGAACCCGCAATCACAGGGTCCAGTCTGTGCTTTTAACATACTGAGCCACTTGGAACCCCTTCAGATTGTGTTAAATGAAAGACCTTTGCGCTAGCATGCAGGCTCGTCAGCATGATCCTACCATCAATCCTTCATAAAATTGATGCATCGCTGCAAAAAAGTGAACTGTAAAAAACTGTAGTTTTAGAGGCACAAAGCCTACATGCTTACTTTTTCCTCTGAGAGATTAATGTTTTTTTACATTTTTGCACACCGTATAGTTTTGGTGGTCCACATACAATCTGAGTGTAAGCACATTTCATTATTTGCATGGTAACACAAGTCCTGGGGTAATCTTAGTGCCAGTAGATCAAGAGATTGGGTTAGCTGCTGAAAACAAAGCAATTGTTTCCTTGGCAGCATTGTTACCGAGCCGGGCATACAAATCCTCAGATTTCAGTCTCTTAGATTCTTTTTCAGAATCCTATGTTTTAATTTCAAAATCTGGGTCACAGAGAAACAGAAGTAGAGAAAGGGATGGAAGAAGTCTGCCATAGCTGATCTCTGGGGAATACAAACCTCCATGTTTCTGTGTCCTCTGCCACCCTTAGCTCTCTCTTCAATGTCTATTCTACCTTTACTCTCCTTTCCTCAGCTGCCCCTGACACGCCCCCCTGCCCCCAACCCAAACAACTGCCCCCGACACGCCCCCCTGCCCCCAACCCAAACCTGTCCCTCCATTCCAG
This sequence comes from Ilyophis sp. 1 JC-2022, assembly GCA_022702515.1. Classification (NCBI taxonomy): domain Eukaryota; kingdom Metazoa; phylum Chordata; class Actinopteri; order Anguilliformes; family Synaphobranchidae; genus Ilyophis; species Ilyophis sp. 1 JC-2022. The sequence goes on along the minus strand of CM040398.1, from coordinate 1,394,494 downwards.
GACCACCATCTCCAACTGCCTTCATACAACCAGTCCTGAACCAATTTTGACAATGTCTCGTTTCTGTGAACCCACACCCTGAGCCAGCCGGAGGAGGTTGGGCTCCCCCAAACCCACACCATGAGCCCCCCAAACTCACACCCTGAGCCCCCAAACCCACACCCTGAGCCGGCCGGAGGAGGTTGCCCCCCCCCCCCCAGAGTATGCTGTGCAGTGTATCGTGATGTTTTATAAAATGTGCTGTATAAGTATTATCTGGCTTTGATTTGTCTTTAATGTCTCCTCCTTCTCTCTCCTAAGCATTGGCCAGGTTCCCAGATACACAGTCATGGATGGCTATGGTCTATGGATAGCCATGTTCTGGATCGATTCAACACTCCTCCTTAACTTTGACTCACAATTAAATCCAAGCGGTTACTTTTTTATTCACCAACATTACATATTCGTTTAGCAGATGTTCTTATCCAGAGCGACGTATAACTCAGGTAAGGGAAGAGAATTGCGTCCATACGCTTAAGCATACTGCTAAACTCATTAAACTGTTTGTGACAAAACATTGTAATAAAAATAGCATTTAGGACAAATATTGATACGATCCAAGCCTATGTCCAATTGGCACAAAAAAATCACACCCGAATCAACAGTGTTGAACATCTGCATGCTGCTTGGGGATAATTTTTTGGGATAATACCTTTTTAAAATTATTTTTGTAAATTACATGTTGATGGATCTGTCAACTGTCATTTTCAGACTGTGCAAGTCACTACTGTCAAACAAATTTGGAACAGTGCACTGTTTTCTAAAGAAAAACATGCTTTATAGATGAAAGATAACTGCACAGTGTCTTAAAAAAAACAATGAACTTTTCACCTCCAGTGGTTCTTGGCTGGTGTGCCAATGAAGCGGCAGAAATGGGAGCCGTGGATTGGTCAGTTAATGGGAGCCGTGGATTGGTCAGTTATGTCTTGGCTGTCATTTATTACATAGTATTATAAATAGTATAAGCAAGAGCATTTATTTGGTTTTTAATAGTGGTTGGAACCATTTATTATGCAGTGCAATCTTATACAATATGGCTTTTTCAATACACTGGTGTCTGAAGTCCCTCCTCTGAGATCATAATGTATTTATATTTATGTTCCCACCAGAAAGGATTCTTATGTGTGCAGTGAATTAATCAACTGCATAATGCAGTTTTATGTGTGATTAATTTATGTTGCTTTTCTCTTTGTGTCACTTTTAAGTGTAAAGCCATTACAAGTGTGTGAACAGTGAACAGTATCTGAACTGTGCAATTATCATATTATGAAGAATGCACTGTAAGGCCTCAAATCTAATATTAATAAATTAACTGAGTATTCTCAACCTAAAGAAATGTATTATAATTTCATTAAAAAGAGTAACATAAAGACCAGTGTGAACTCTTGGGTTTTACAGTGTGGGCAGTGCTCAGTAATCAATGAAATACAGCCGTCACAATGAATCCCGAACACGTATAGACAGCCCTGTGATGGGCGCCAAATTTAAAAAAAAATAATAATAAAAATAAAAAGTAAGCCCAACATGAGCCTGGTGGCACGGGTCCACCTGATTCTCATTTGCTTTTCATCTCAATGTTGTCTGAGCAGAGCGGGCTGCTCACCAAAAACCTCAGACTCCAGCAGAAGAATTATGAAAGTGAAGCTAATGGAAAAATTGAGAGGCAGCGCCAGGAATCGCACATTTGTCAGCTGACGCGTATACTTGGTTTGTTCTGTTCTACTGACTGCTTTTCTCTGAGTGCACAAGCCCCGTTACATGTAGGTCCGTGTCGGCACGTGTTTTGAGCGCACATGCCCCGTTACATGTAGGTCCGTGTCGGCGCGTGTTTTGAGCGCACATGCCCCGTTACATGTAGGTCCGTGTCGGCGCGTGTTTTGAGCGCACATGCCCCGTTACATGTAGGTCCGTGTCGGCGCGTGTTTTGAGCGCACATGCCCCGTTACATGTAGGTCCGTGTCGGCGCGTGTTTTGAGCGCACATGCCCCGTTACATGTAGGTCCGTGTCGGCGCGTGTTTTGAGCGCACATGCCCCGTTACATGTAGGTCCGTGTCGGCGCGTGTTTTGAGCGCACATGTCCCGTTACATGTAGGTCCGTGTCGGCGCGTGTTTTGAGCGCACATGCCCCGTTACATGTAGGTCCGTGTCGGCGCGTGTTTTGAGTGCACATGCCCCGTTACATGTAGGTCCGTGTCGGCGCGTGTTTTGACTCCCGTGTGTTTGTCAGTTCTTTGCAATGCGCCGCTGACATCACGTTAAAGCACACGTCTGTGGCATGTGCACACAGCCGGAGCCCAGAGATTATCAGCTCTATTCACTCAAGATGTTAACGGCTGACAACGAAAAGGACAGGTTGGGCCTTCAGGACAAATGCAACCCAAAACAAAACAGCAGGTTTATTTTTCTGTCCTTTATTTTCCTTCCCATTTGATAAGATTGTGATTCTCTTTTATTGGGAACCAACCTTGCATGCTATCTGCACAGAATCTAGTCTATTCACAAGCACCGGTGCCTGTATTTGCTCAGATATAATGGTCTTTTCAGCAGACATGCATGTAGACCACAGGGCCTCTGGATAGATACACACCAGCCTTCACACAGACTGCTTGCGGAATTGAGATTCACACATGCCTGTTCTCAGCATTGAGAAAACAAGAAAAGCAAAGCATCTACTGAAACCTTCCATACAATGCATTTGACTGATTATACATGAATGCAAACAGAACCTTCCATACAATGCATTTGACTGAGTATACATGAATGCAAACAGAACCTTCCATACAATGCATTTGACAGAGTATACATGAATGCAAACAGAACCTTCCATACAATGCATTTGACTGAGTATACATGAATGCAAACAGAATCTTCCATACAATGCATTTGACTGAGTATACATGAATGCAAACAGAATCTTCCATACAATGCATTTGACTGAGTATACATGAATGCAAACAGAACCTTCCATACAATGCATTTGACTGAGTATACATGAATGCAAACAGAACCTTCCATACAATGCATTTGACAGAGTATACATGAATGCAAACAGAACCTTCCATACAATGCATTTGACAGAGTATACATGAATGTACACAGAATAAAAGGCATCCTTCCAATCTACAGGCGCTGTGAGCGTAACAGAACGTGTTTAACAGCCATTTTAATGTTCTGTCGTCGGTGCCCAGTCTTAAAATTTAAGATTTAAACAACATAACATTTAAACTACAGATAAGAAAGACTGTGAAAGAGAAGTTAATTGCCATTATTTAGTATAATAGCAAAGAATACAATGGAGTATAATGTACTAAATGTATGGAATTATTCAGATAGAATTAGTCACCACATAATTAGTCTCGAAAAAGGCTAAATAACAGAGCTACTGGACCCCGAAGCTTTTGTGAATATTGGAACACTGTTTGTTTTTTTCCACACTGAAATGCATAAATAATATTCTTAATCCAGGCTATTAAAGAAGGGTGGAGCGGTTTGTGGTAAATCATGTCAGAGGTTGTGCAAAGTGGAGAAGGAGACTCGGAGACAGACAGATCAGTCAGGATACGGGTTTCTCTGCAGGCGCCAATGGGGAGAGCCTCAGACAGAGCGAGCGTCAGACAGAGAGAGCGTCAGACAGAGCGCTCATTCACAGTGACATGCAGCACCTGGAAGCCCATAGAGAGGCTATCCGTCCACTAGGCAGGGATGAGACTGCTCCAAATGGAATGCATTCGGGAATGGGGGAGTGAGGGAGTTTGGTGGGGGTGGAGAGTTGGCAACTTGAGCTCTCAACTGGACAATGCATGTCAAAATTGACTTTGAGGACTGCATAAAGAGCATGTGCACTGCAGAGCGGGGATTCACGTGTGCCGTCGTGGAATTTCAGGAGTGAACCCTCGTGTTCATAATCTTGGAAAGCAGTGGTCTGACACTTGAAAGAAAATAGGGAGTGTGTCTCCAGTCATCTGGAAAGGGATCAAGCATGTGGTTGACAGGAGATCCAGACAACAGTAGGAACAGTGTGATAAAGTAAAAGCCTGAAATTCTTCTTGTGGTATCACCTAAATTCCTTGAAAGTTCTCTCTCTCTAAAGGCAGAGGTCTCTCAGACATTTGTCTTTCTCAGAATTCAATACGAGCTCGGAAAGGCATAGCTTTGATTGAGGTGGGCCTACACCCAAACTGTTGGCCAATACGTCTCCTGAACGCAAACCAGAGGACGACTGGGTTTGCAGAGAGGTGGGTAGAGGAAAGGAGACCAGCAGCCAAACATAACTTTCAAAGCCTCCATCGAAGAGGGCTAACCACATGTGACCTGTACAGTACAGCCCTTTTCACGTAAAGCTTCCAAAACACATCCCCATGGAAGTTATTTCCTGGAACACATAGAACTGGATACAACAGAGCATTCAAAAGGAAACTGCAACGTGCTCTTATGGTCAAGATAGAAGAAGGTTTCTAGTCCTGTTATTGTGATTTTTTTGGGTTGCAAACGAATCTTTGATCCGTCTCCCTGCATAAAAATCCAAATGTGGTCTTATTAGTAGTGTTGTGAGTAAAGGGTGGGGGAAAAAAACTAGCATGGTATAGAGGTTACAATGCTTCAACATTGTTTGTGAAAGATGACATGGTGTTTTGTGATTGTTTGGATGCTAACTGTATCTGAATCTGTGTGTGTGGCAGATTAACCTTATTAAAAAAAAAATACCCGCATTGCAGTGCACATTCTTTCCTCCTGGTGAGATTTGGGTTAACATATTTCAGAGACATCTCTCGCCCACAGCCTGGAAAAAATACATGAAACTAGAGGCCTCTTTGGAGTCATTTAGTGCTCTCTGCTATTCCCACGGAGGCACAGTGAATTAGAGCCTCTTGGCAGAGTCCTGTCTTTCCTTACTCTTGGAATTCTGCTCAAACCCACAAAGAAGGCAAATTGCCTCTGTGGCGGGGCCTTTGTTTCGTCCCAAACACCTGGATCATGTTTTCTCAGACTATATTTAGATTTGCCTGTAAATCTGGACCACCTGTCCCAGGGCCATGTTTTCCATGACTCCGAACATCAGTCAGATGTCAGTGCATCAACAGGCCAGAGGGGACTTTATACAGGATTACAGAACAGCGTGCACACGAAGAGGGTAAAAACACAGGCCTCGGTTGATTCCCATGAACTTCATACGGATGACTGATATTCAGATATCTTCAACCAGCATAAGATTATGATTACATTTACTAACCCTGGAACATGTATAACAAGCCCTACATAAAAAAAGAAAATAATCTGTCTTTGTTATTGACATGGATGAGGTAGTATTTAAACCTCCTGATGTATGAGCATTAAAGTCCAGAGGAACAGCAGTTGTGAGCTCTTCATCTAGAAGTGACCAGCCTAACCATGCACTTGGTACATACTGTCATTTTTACCGTAAAAGCTGTCTCCACAGACATCCGTCATCTAATTTTACGCCCCTACCCAACCCAACCCCCGCTCCCAGTCTCACTCCAGCCCCCCCTTCCAGCCTCACCCCAGCCCCCCCTTCCAGCCTCACCCCAGCCCCCCCCTTCCAGCCTCACCCCAGCCCCCCCTTCCAGTCTCACCCCAGCCCCCCCTCCCAGTCTCACCCCAACCCCCCCTCCCAGTCTCACCCCAGCCCCCCCTCCCAGTCTCACCCCAGCCCCCCCTTCCAGCCTCACCCCAGCCCCCCCTTCCAGCCTCACCCCCAGCCCCCCCTTCCAGCCTCACCCCAACCCCCCCTCCCAGTCTCACCCCAGCCCCCCCTTCCAGCCTCACCCCAGCCCCCCCTTCCAGCCTCACCCCAGCCCCCCCTTCCAGCCTCACCCCCAGCCCCCCCTCCCAGTCTCACCCCAGCCCCCCCTCCCAGTCTCACCCCAGCCCCCCCTTCCAGCCTCACCCCAGCCCCCCCTTCCAGCCTCACCCCCAGCCCCCCTTCCAGCCTCACCCCAACCCCCCCTCCCAGTCTCACCCCAGCCCCCCCTTCCAGCCTAACCCCAGCCCCCCCTTCCAGCCTCACCCCCAGCCCCCCCTTCCAGCCTCACCCCAACCCCCCCTCCCAGTCTCACCCCAGCCCCCCCTCCAGCACTGCCACCTGGTTTCAGTAAGACTTTATTTATAACATGCGTGAAGTCACCACGCTTTTCTCAGATTGTTGTATTGGTGGGTCTTGCTTTGTGATCTATCTATTGCACATGTACATTGATAAATTGACTCGACATGTGCGAAGAGTATTATAACTGTTTGATAAATTGGGCCTTCAGAGGTCAATGGGGTAAAATGTATTAGGGAGGACAGGGGTAAAAGCAACAAAGGATGTGAGATGCGGTGTTTAACCGTGCACGTGCCTTACCCCATAGAACCATGACAGGCATGTGATCAAAAGCAGGCATGGTTAACCTCTGTATGGAAAAAACATCTCTGAACTTTTTAAAGGTGCACTATGCAGGATTCCAGGTTTCACCTGTTTATCCAGCTAACTCAGTAATCCTGCTTCGTAGTATACCCCCTTGGTTATTGACAATTTTAATAATAACCTTGTTGATGTTTATGTTATGAGATAAATTAGAGGATGAAAGGAATTCATGTATTCCATGTGTGCATACTGAACTTTAAAATCACTTGCATATGTAATGCTATTTTTATCAACATTGGATGGCTAAGGATATATAATCTTATATAAATATCCCCTTAACTGGACAGAAGTTCCACATTTGGGGAGTGAAATTGCTGATCCAAGAAATGACTGACAGCTGGATCAGCAAATCACAAGAGGACGGGCAGCGTTTCAAATCAGAGAATGAACACAGTGTTCAAAATCATCATCAAAGCTTTTCCATAGCCTGCTGGCAGAAAAGTTAAGGCCTCAACTTCAGTGGCGGGCCGTGCATTTCACACCTAGGCCTTCAGTGATGTCCTACACAGTCCTACCTGAATTATTCCACCTCTTAATACCATCATTATGACGCCATGGCTCTAGAAACTATACATTTAGACAGAAATGCAGTATAACCGGGCGTTGCATCACCTTAACATAGTCAAGTACAACAGAGTTATTCATATTTCCGAAGCATTTATAATCAATAAATCCGCATTTACAATTAAGAGTGTTAAACTACCAGCTTTAAGATCGCTTGGATACTGTCAAAACTTTAAAATAAAAGGCGCTTTTAAGGGATTAGTCTACAAAGTTTTATTAAGTCCACCAAAAGTATGTTAGCTTTAACAAGTTTGTTCGCTAAACAGCGCATTGTCGCACCCAAAGCAGTTTCATTTAAGAAACGTGACGATAAAGACACATAAACTATTCACTGAAAATAAAAGAAAACAAACAAATAATTAGCATTTGCTCGTGAGGATATATTTGCGACAGTGGTGAAAGTGTATTCCTAGCCTTGAATGTCCACTTTGACTCGTTAGCGTCGGGGTTGGTCGTTCTCTTCTGACGATGTCTAGCTTTTCTTGAAAGGTTCATCTTGAAAATGACGTTGTAATTATATCTGCGACCAAATCGATCTCTTCTCCTCCTTCAGCCATTGTGGGTTGAAAAAAAACAGCTTGTAGAAATCTACACAAATGAGCTCATTCAAGTTCAGTTTGCTAGCTCTGCAGAGCTCTGCCTCTCAATAGTGCGTATCCAATCAAAAGACGTGCACGTGCTGACGTTATCGTACGCCTGCTAGCTGGCCCCGGTGTCGCCAACTCGAAATCTGATTGGTTAACGCCACAGTTAACGTTCCGTTCACTTTAAGCTACAGGGGCCCGCAATGTTTATTCTGAAGGCCTAAGGGCAGATTTCTTGGACCCTGGCAACACATTATGGCTGAAATATGATTGGATAAAAGCTCTAACATAAAGGCCAGCCCTCCAAATCTCGATCTGAGGCTGGAAGCAGCGCAACCAAGAGGAAAGCTATGAAATGAAGAGAATAGACTATGGGGAATAATTTAATACATATTTGTGGAAAAAATATATCAGAATTAAATTTATATTCTGATGATGTTTAGGCCAGCAGAGAAGGCCTTGCTGGCCCTGACGGCCCGCCACTGCTCAACTTGGAGTTAGCTAGCCTTTTAAAAATAACTTTTAAATGTCTTTCATTGACAAAATATATAATAAATATTGCTTAGCTCCAAAAAAGAAAACACTCAAATAAATCTTCTGTAAATTTAGTCTCTTTTTAAAAGAATTCTCTGACCGACAATCTAGCTAGCTAGCTGAACTGGTTAGCTTGGCCCAGTGATTGACACAACTCCCCCATTGAAAACATCAAATATAATCATCTTCATTCTGTTGCAACACTGATCCCTGCATATCCTGTGCATCTAAATATGGATACAGCCAATCAGATTACAGTATGCAGTGCCAAGAAAAGGCACAATTCTTCCACAGACATCTGTAATAGAGACATTGACATGACAAGGTCTTAAGTTCATGTCCAGGTGTCTACTGCTGGTAAACCCTTGGCAAGGCAAAGGTAGCAAATCTTGGATGCATACCTGGAATCCAGCTGGCTTTAAATAGCACAAGGCATTACCAGTTTAATTTCGTCCTGTCTGACACACACACACACACACACACACACACACACACACACACACACACACACACACACACACACACACACACACACACAAACTGATGAATTACAACTTAACTGGAAATTATGAAGATGACAAAAAGTTATTTTGTGTAATTGCAGTTGAGCTTTGGTCTTTGAAGCAAGACAGTCTTGTCTTGAACTCCACTGTGTTGGGAGGGATATTTTTAGAATAAAACTCTTCAGTTCCACTGGCAGCCTGCCCTGGCAAAACATTCCTCTGCTGTTGTCCATTTCCCTCAATACAAGGATTTTCACTGCTGTTGTGAGGTCGGATGGTTGCCAGGGTTCTGCCTTCATCAAGGGTCACTAAATCTTGCTACAACAACATGGATTTTTATAGCCCTGCTATTCCTTTACCATCTGCCTCTCCTGAAAACCAGAGATAAAAACCAATGGTTTATATATCAGTGGCACTCACTGTCCCACTGCCTATGAAAGATGGATTACACTGAAATCAGCAACTGTCAGTAATAGTAGGCTGGTCATTCGGTTTTAACGGTTTTCACGTGCACATTTAGAATAGTAAATGAGTCTAGTAATTGCTCTGTATCTTATTTATTTCTAAGAAATTGTGTCTTCTTGTGCAGACATGCAACTTCTGTTTAGAATTCCGAGAGACGACACCATTTTTGCCGGCAGCACTGGCAGCGAATGAATGTTAGAATTCTGGAAAATTTAAAATGCAACTTTCAGGTTATACTTTTAAAGGAATTTTCAATGCTGGACTCAATATAAATAAAAAAATTCTCCTGTTTGCAAAAAATGAGAAACTGATGTCTTCTTAAGCCACGCCCCCTTGAAAATGGCTTTTTTATTGTTTTATTTAATTTCTTTACATCTCGGCCAGTGATGTAGCACAAGGGACTACTAGCAGAAGTTAGGCAGTCCAGGACTCACCATGGACATCTAGCCAGCTACTAACAGTTATACACTACATGTGCACTACATGGCCAAAAGTATATGGACACCTGCTCATCCAACATCTCATTCCAAAATCATGGGCATTAATATGGAGCTGGTCCCCCTTTGCTGCTATAACAGCCTCCACTCTCCTGGGAGGGCTTTCCACTAGATGTTGGAACATTGCTGTGTGGATTTGCTTCCATTCAGCCAGAAGAGCATGAGTGAGGTCGGGCACTGATGCTGGGTGATTAGGCCTGGCTCGCAGTCGGCCCTCCAATTGATCCCAAAGGTGCTCGATGGGGTTAAGGTCAGGGCTCTGAATTGAAACTGGAAAGGGCCTTCCCCAAACTTCCCCATGTCTAGAATGTCATTGTATCCTGTAGCATTAAGATTTGCCTTCACTAGAACTAATGTGCCAAGCATGGACAAACTATGAGAAACAGTCGTAGACTAAGAGGTGTCCAGATTCTTTTGGCCACATAGTGTAGCAATACCACAGAGGTTTACTGAAATGGTAAACGTAATTGTATCAAACCTGAAGAAAAGGAAAATACAACCTCCGTCTTCCAATGCAGACACAAAACCCACCTCTTCTAGGATTGAAGAATTAATCTTGGAACTCATCTTGTATCTCTCTATTCCCACATTTTAGCACTCTTTCTTATGAAGCTAATTCCTTCAGGATTGTTGTAGGGTATGTTATGGTTTTAGCTAGCTATGGATATTAGATAGCTATATGACTCCAAGAGTTTTATGTATTATTATGTATTTCATTTAAATTATGTTTGGTATAATTATGTATCTTGTATTGGTATTATGCCATGAATTAATTTTACAGTTAGTACTTCAGTGATACATATACACTCGCTCAAGTCTTACTTGCCTTGTAGCTAATTTGCTTTGAATAAGAGCATCTGCTAGTGAGTGAATGCAATGTAATCTAATTATCTTAGCCCTCATGTTGCCCTCATCATTGAGGTCCATTTGATACCTCAAACTCTTGCTGACTTACAGCTATTTAGCCAACCATGGGTTCCATACTATTCTCGTGTAATTTACAGCTTAATCCAGTCCCACCCCCCAATTCCCATAGAGATCCATTCAATTGCAGAGAGGTTATAGTATCGCTTGTAAGAGTACCTGCAAATAAAATATCAAGAGTCTTTTGATATGCTTTTATACCCAGTCATGATGGCATCACCTGTTTACCTGTGGAATGTTCCAAACAGGTGTTTTTTGAACTTCCCAGTTTTTTTTTTTTGCCCCTGTCCCAACTTTTTTGGAACGTGTGGTAGGTATCAAACTTGGAATTAGCCATCATTTACAAAATCAATAAAGTTGATAAGGTAAATCATTAAATATCTTTTCTTTGTACTTTTTCAATTAAATATATGTAAAAGAGAATTTACAAATCACTGCTTTCTGCTTTTATGTGCATTTAACATACTGTCTCAACTTTTTTTGGAATCGGGGTTTGTAAAAGCAGTACACCATCAATGTACAAAAAAAATGTATGAGTCTTTTTTTGAACGTGCAGTTAAATAAAGTCTGAAGAAATGTTTAACTGAAGAAATACAGTCTGAAATACAGACTCTGAAGTAGGAAAGCACAGTTATTTCAGATTTATTGATGAATGACAGATTGTTTCGTTGTGAAAAATAGCTTTATGACAACGGGTCTGGTGAGGATGGGTCATTTTTAACATGGGGTGCATACATAATATGAAGACAACACAAGGATTAAGTCAATTGGTGGAAAAACATTTGTTTAATGTTTTCTTAACACAAAACATCGCAAAATCAAGCATTTTAGGCCGCAACAATCACAAAAAAACTCGAGATCCTGGTGGGACTGACTCTTGCCTTCACTGAAAGTGTTTTTTTTATTGCATTTAAACTCAGTTTACCAAGATGAGTCCCATTGTCACTAAAATCTCCTTGTCGGAAGAGTCATGCCAGGAAAGTGGCAGTGGCATAAAACATATAAAAATCCATAAATCACAACTAACAGACATGTTACTAACAGACATGTTACTAACAGACATGTTACTAACAGACATGTTACGAGACAGTTACACGTGCACAAAGCAGTTCATATGTAACCACAGTAACCTCATAAACAATTATATTAATCCATAAAATGACAATTGAGAATGTCTGTAGACCATCTTGATGGTCAAGCTGATAACATGATGGTCAAGCTGGTAACATGATGGTCAAGCTGGTAACATGATGGTCAAGCTGGTAACATGATAGTCAAGCTGGTAACATGATGGTCATGGTGGTAACATGACAGTCAAGCTGGTAACATGATGGTCAAGCTGGTAACATGATGCTCAAGCTGGTAACATGATGGTCATGGTGGTAACATGATGGTCAAGCTGGAAACATGATGGTCAAGCTGGTAACATGATGGTCAAGCTGGTAACATGATAGTCAAGCTGGTAACATGATGGTCAATCTGGTAACATGATGGTCAAGCTGGAAACATGATGGTCAAGCTGGAAACATGATGGTCAAGCTGAAAACATGATGGTCAAGCTGGTAACATGATGGTCAAGCTGGTAACATGATGCTCAAGCTGGTAACATGATGGTCATGGTGGTAACATGATGGTCAAGCTGGAAACATGATGGTCAAGCTGGTAACATGATGGTCAAGCTGGTAACATGATAGTCAAGCTGGTAACATGATGGTCAATCTGGTAACATGATGGTCAAGCTGGAAACATGATGGTCAAGCTGGAAACATGATGGTCAAGCTGAAAACATGATAGTCAAGCTGGTAACATGATGGTCAAGCTGGTAGATCAGCTTGGTCATGCTAGACCAGCAGGTTCCAGTTCACTGGTCACCAGCATGGACATCGCTGGCCACTGGTTGCGTTCCTGAGCAGTATTTTATTTTATTCATTATCTATGTATGCCACCCGAGGCCTTGGTTGTCATGACGACCGCTGGCATAAACACTGCGGTCATAGAGGGGCCACAACCATTCATGGGCCACACAATTCAGGGTTTTTTCTGCAACACTTTGGGGACACAACAACATTCTTGTTTAGGGCCAAAACCGAAAGGGTTGGCTATGGTTTTAAACTTATGAGAGTACAAATATTACAAAAATGAGTTGCATAGCTCAACCCTATCTCATATTGTTTTTGGCATTCAGGGTTTGATTGTAAGGGGACCTGGAACCCTGAGCACTGTTTTCCCAGTAAAAGGCAGGGTTAATAGTGATTATGGCCTAGCCTCCAGCAGTGTTAAACCAGTCTCTGAGATGACAGAAGCTGTCAGTGGAGGATTAGCGCAATGTAACGTCATGATGCCAGTCATCAGTGCCTTTACACTCAGCCACACAGAGTCAGGCCTCTGCACCCAGAGCAGCACTGTGTTCACACACACACACACACGCACACACACGCATACACACACACACGCACACACACACATACACACACAAACACGCACACACATACTACACACGGCACACACACAGACATACCCACGAACAAACACAACGCACACACACAGACGCACATACAGAACACACACAACACACGCACACAAACCACACATGCACACACACCCATAACACACACACACACACCCACACACACACACACACACACGCACACGCACACGCACACATACACACGCACACGCACACACACACATACACACACAAACACGCACACACATACTACACACGGCACACACACAGACATACCCACACACACACACACACGCACACGCACACGCACACGCACACATGCACACACACACGCACACACACACATACACAAACACGCACACACATACTACACACGGCACACACACAGACATACCCACACACACACACACACGCACACGCACACGCACACATGCACACACACACGCACACACACACATACACAAACACGCACACACATACTACACACGGCACACACACAGACATACCCACACACACGCACACACACACGCACACGCACACGCACACGCACACATACACACGCACACGCACACACACATACACATACACACACAAACACGCACACACATACTACACACGGCACACACACAGACATACCCACACACAAACACAACGCACACACACAGATGCACATACAGAACACACACAACACACGCACACAAACCACACACGCACACACACCCATAACACATACGCAGACACGCACACACAGAAAGACTCACACATGCACAACATATGTCACACACACAGAAAAACACACACCGGCACACGCGTGCACACATGAACACACTGGCACACAGAACCCACACACACATGCACACACACAAACACCAGCACACGTGTGCACACACACAGCACACTTACATGCACACACACAGCAGACACGCATATTCTGACATTCCACAACGGTACCAATGGTGTTCCTCTTGAGAGAGGCCCCCCTGGGCTGGCCTTATCATTGCCTGAGTAAATAAACTCACGTGGGCTCCATCCATTCTGCTGCTCCAAGTATAAAGTTCCTCAGTTGAGCAGGAGCAGTCAACAGAATGAGCTCAAAAATGAAATGCATCTGGGCTGTGGATTAGCCGTGTTATATATACTGTATGTATACTATATGTGTTCTGAATTTGCTGGGTGTCCAAGTTCATCTGGCATTGTGTCCATTAAATACGTGTGTTTTTTCCCCTGGAATGGAAAGCAGTTGCTGGTCCTATAAGTGCAGAGTAAACAGTGGGCTCTGTGGAGATTTGAGCAGACACAGCTGGAACGCTCTCACGTCGGTGCAGGAAGGCTTGTCTGCTCTCCCTGACACGGTTTCCTCCGGATTACCTCAATCAACAGCGCCCGCACGGCCCAAGACGGTGAACGGTGATTAGCCGTTCCACCTTTTTGAGGACTTCTGGCCAAAACTAGTTAATATCCGGAAAGCTGGGGAGATTTTACCATCTGTCAAGTAAATCCGCCTTGACAGGTTGCAGTAAGGCCTTGTTGGCAGACGCAGGAGAGGATTCGCCCGATCAAGACTAATTAGCGCAAGTAAGCACCTTTTGAGCTCTTCAATCCTCTCTCAAGTCAACCGAAAAATGTGGAACAAAACTGGCACCTCATGATTAAAACCCAAATCCATGTTTATTGAAAATCCAAGCTGGGATTTTCCATGAAAAAGGGATCTACATGTTAAGCCAATGTACATGCTAGGCTAGATTCTTGCCCTTGTTTATGTTCAAAAGCAATAATAGGTCATTGCTCCAGTGGTTTTACAAAATCACACCAAAAACTGATAGTCAATTATTAATTTGAATGCATCTGTTGCGTATCTGTATTGAAACCAAAGATTTAAAGAGATTAGCCTTTGGACAGCACTCAGATGTTCTTCCTGTGCCTAGCTACAGTTTTAAAGAGCACTGCAGCGGCACCTCTCTGCTGTAAGTCTCTCTTTCCAAGCTTTACGAACGCAAAATGTCCACTTCAAATGAGCACGTTCTGAAGTAAAAATACACATGCTCCATTATATAGCCACATTTCAGTTGTCACTTCTCATCAATTTCTGGTACGTCCTTTTATAATTAAACTAATTTAATTAATAAAAGTGCACTGTTTAGGGGAATGAGTGCACAAAACTCCATAACATATGACCCTTTTAATTTAGCCTATTCCAGCCTTTTGCTTAGTAAAAGCCTGACAGTATCCGTTCACTGACGGCGTAGCATTTGTATGCCGCGCATAGAAGCCGCTATTTCCAATTAAAATACTTAACGCCTGGGGCCACAGAGAAACATGAAGGAAGCCAAGAACCCAGATTATTTCCTCTCTGCAGCTCATTAATTCCTGAACGACAGTCCGCGCCGTCTCCAGCTGGATAGGATACACCCACATAGTGCTGTCAGGAGACCAATAGACTGCATGTGTCATCTTAATTAGAAGCTCCGTCAAGTTCCTCCTGCTGTATAAGGTGGCCATTGTGATCTACTGTGCTTTTGCTGTTTGCTGAGTGTACTGAGAGTCCGGCCTTCAGCAGACAAAGCACAAAGCGCAGTTTATCCACGCCTTCCCAGAAGGCTTCGCATCCGAGAGGAGCGGGTGCCCGATCTGCTTTCAAGCCCCGGCCTGCCTGCGGGGCTGAGCTGAGCCTCGACAGTCAGGAGGGCCGGCGCTAAGCACTTTCAGCAACACAGAGCTTGCCCGCGCGGGTGCTCGGAGGCGGACGGACCCGTCTCGGGATGCCGTCACTCACGAAAGGGCCAAGTTTTCACAGGAGGGTACGAAAGTGAAGTTGACTGCTTCTTCCCGGAGCCATGCTGCTTTCATTGACTGAAGTATGCAATAGGTGTGGCAGGGCGGGAGAGACAGGAAACCAGAACCGAACGGCAGTTCAGCCCTCTGGGGTCCCTTGGAAGGCTGTCAGAGCCACTAAAAGATGTAAATCACTTGATAGTGTGATCTGCATGGGCAGCAGTCACAGGAAGGAGGCTAGACGCAGGACAACCGACAGTGACGGGCTGTATCTGTCAGAGGCACACTGTATGTATGTGTCTAACCCAGGTCAGAGGCACACTGTATGTATGTGTCTAACCCAGGTCAGAGGCACACTGTATGTATGTGTCTAACCCAGGTCAGGGGCAAACGGCCTTATCCAGAGCGACGTACAGTTGTGGAGAAACATGTGGAAGACAGAAGACAGACAAACATGAGTCTACATTTAAACCACAACAGGCCTAACATCAGACCAGCACAATTCTGTTTCATTTCTTTAAAAAAATTTAAAAAACAAGTTCTGCATAGGATCTCTCTCAGAGACCTCTTTAGGGGGAGGTGTACCGGTCTGGAGCATATAAATCTCCCCATATCTGACAGAGAAGTCTCGCCTACCCTGTCAAAGTGTTTGACGAAGTGCACCAGGCTGGTGGGAGGTATCGTGCGAACGGCGCGCGGCTCAGCTGAGCGTAGTCAGCGCGTGAGGCGAAGGCTACCTCAGCTGAGCTTAGTCAGCGCGTGAGGCGAAGGCTACCTCAGCTGAGCTTAGTCAGCGCGCGAGGCGAAGGCTACCTCAGCTGAGCTTCGTCAGCGCGTGAGGCGAAGGCTACCTCAGCTGAGCTTCGTCAGCGCGTGAGGCGAAGGCTACCTCAGCTGAGCTTCGTCAGCGCGTGAGGCGAAGGCTACCTCAGCTGAGCTTAGTCAGCGCGTGAGGCGAAGGCTACCTCAGCTGAGCTTAGTCAGCGCGTGAGGCGAAGGCTACCTCAGCTGAGCTTAGTCAGCGCGTGAGACGAAGGCTACCTCAGCTGAGCTTAGTCAGCGCGTGAGGCGAAGGCTACCTCAGCTGAGCTTAGTCAGCGCGTGAGACGAAGGCTACCTCAGCTGAGCTTAGTCAACGCGTGAGGCGAAGGCTACCTCAGCTGAGCTTAGTCAGCGCGTGAGGCGAAGGCTACCTCAGCTGAGTTTCGTCAGCGTGTGAGGCGAAGGCTACCTCAGCTGAGCTTCGTCAGCGCGTGAGGCGAAGGCTACCTCAGCTGAGCTTCGTCAGCGCGTGAGGCGAAGGCTACCTCAGCTGAGCTTAGTCAGCGCGTGAGGCGAAGGCTACCTCAGCTGAGCTTAGTCAGCGCGTGAGGCGAAGGCTACCTCAGCTGAGCTTAGTCAGCGCGTGAGGCGAAGGCTACCTCAGCTGAGCTTAGTCAGCGCGTGAGGCGAAGGCTACCTCAGCTGAGCTTAGTCAGCGCGTGAGGCGAAGGCTACCTCAGCTGAGCTTAGTCAGCGCGTGAGGCGAAGGCTACCTCAGCTGAGCTTAGTCAGCGCGTGAGGCGAAGGCTACCTCAGCTGAGCTTAGTCAGCGCGTGAGGCGAAGGCTACCTCAGCTGAGCTTAGTCAGCGTGTGAGGCGAAGGCTACCTGAGCTGAGCTTAGTCAGCGCGTGAGGCGAAGGCTACCTCAGCTGAGCTTAGTCAGCGCGTGAGGCGAAGGCTACCTCAGCTGAGCTTAGTCAGCGCGTGAGGCGAAGGCTACCTGAGCTGAGCTTAGTCAGCGCGTGAGGCGAAGGCTACCTCAGCTGAGTTTAGTCAGCGCGTGAGGCGAAGGCTACCTCAGCTGGCTGCTGGAAGCATGACATACGCGCTCTTCGCTCGTACTCTCACCCGGCTCGTAAATATGTCAGCGGTGGCCCTTCAGCAACAGCGATTGCGCCACCCGCTCGCTAGCGCATGCCGGCATTTTCTCACCAATCTCCATCGCACGACAGAGCATCTGCTACCTCAAGCAAAAATAAATACATAAAAACATAAATAAAACGAATCCCCACCGCATTCTCTGTGGAGTTATCGTATCGTACGGTTCCATGGCTAGAGATTAAAAGATACGATCTGTTTTAGCATTTGAAGGGAACTTCAAAGAGGTACGTTGTATTGCAGTGCTGCAGTCATACCATGCGATTAGCTTGTTATGGATGACACAAGCATTCACCATGAAGGAATATAGGGATGACGGAAGGGCGGCTCTAGTTCCCTATAGGCAAATATCAAACTCCCTTTAAAATGTTTTATTTCTTTTTTATAGACCACGTTAGTCATGGCATTACATAGTATCGTATCAATGGCAGGGCGTTGCTTATAGGAAACACTTGTGCAGTATGCCTACAGTAATGCCAGTTCCTATGATCAAATTACCCTGATAATAGGGAGGTTTAATGGAACATTGTGTGCTAAACAGACAGCAATAAAATCTCAAAGCTACATTGTTTTTTTAAGCTGGTGTGTCTAAACCTGCAACTATTTTGCCGGTGATAAAGCAAAGAGCAAAACACTGTTAGTAATGGCATTAGGTTTGCATAGCCTCATGCATTCCAAATGGAAAATTAGTTTTTCGTTAAGATTTAAGAACAAACACTGGTGTAGCGATAACTGGCCAGGTAAAAACAAGCGAGGATTTGTTTAATGCCAATTAATAATCTTATCTTCCTTCAAGTTCTTACCAAGCACTTGAAAGGTAAGTATGCCACCCAGTTTTCTTACCAAGCGCTTGAAAGGTAAGTATGCCACCCAGTTTTCTTACCAAGCGCTTGAAAGGTAACTATGCCACCTAGTTTTCTTACCAAGCGCTTGAAAGGTAAGTATGCCACCCAGTTTTCTTACCAAGCGCTTGAAAGGTAAGTATGCCACCCAGTTTTCTTACTAAGCGCTTGCAAGGTAAGTATGCCACCTAGTTTTCTTACCAAGCGCTTGAAAGGTAAGTATGCACCCAGTTTTCTTACCAAGCGCTTGAAAGGTAAGTATGCCACCCAGTTTTCTTACTAAGCGCTTGCAAGGTAAGTATGCCACCTAGTTTTCTTACTAAGCGCTTGCAAGGTAAGTATGCCACCTAGTTTTCTTACCAAGCGCTTGAAAGGTAAGTATGCCACCCAGTTTTCTTACCAAGCGCTTGAAAGGTAAGTATGCCACCCAGTTGGCTTACCAGGTAAAGGGAAAATGGCACACAACTGCAAAATAACAATGGGTGACAAATCAAGCAAATATATGATTAGATATAGTGATCAATGCTGAGGAAAATATAATTTGTGGTAACTGCTGTAGCCGACCTCTCTCTTTTCCCCACTATCATTCTAGCAATCAGTTGTATTATATATTTTTTTTTTAACTATGTAACCAGGTATAATACATTAAATGTTGTTGGTTACTTACCATGGTTTAATATGTTTAATAACATTTAATCGAATATATTAGTTTATTTGACAGGGACAATGCACATTAAGAACATTTCTGTAAATGTGCCAGATTTAACCAGGGAGGCTAATTTCCATCTGCCGTCCCTGGGCTTTAAACATGTTTTAATGATATACTAATTTACCTATTTCTTTTCCCACCCTTTGGCCACATGGGGATGCCTGGCGGGCCCCATAGTTTGAAAACCCCAGTGCGGCCTACAAGCAAGGCTCACCAGCGTCTCTTCCAGCAGAAAGGCCAGAGTCTCATGT
>CM040398.1:1357500-1370000 GCA_022702515.1 Ilyophis sp. 1 JC-2022 | reverse complement strand
ATCCATTAGCATTATTAACCTTCTCAGCTACCAGATTTGAACCCCACCGAGCATTTCAAAGGATATTGTGGACCAACATTTGAGACATTGTTTTCTACCTAGCCTGAGTGCACGGACTTTCTTGTGTACGAGTGTTGTGTTACACATCCTGCAGATTCCGGTAGGTTCTATACCATGGCATGTTTAGGCTGTATTGGCCACATGTGGTGGCTCCATACTCCATTAAACCATCATACGTTCCCTTTTTAAGGTACTGCCTGTACATCTAAATAAAACAGACCAATTAATCACAATTAAACACATTATATATCGCAGGTTTATTTCAATGTGCCTCGGTTATGTTTGAATGCATTTATGATGAATGCTAGGACTTATCGTTCAGTATATCCCCCCTAGTCCCATAACAGCACCATTATTCTTATTTATTTCTATATAAAAAGTGTTGCATTCTCTCACTTTATAATAATTAGACTTTGATAAGCAGTATGGGTGTATTTCAAGTGCCCCTTCTTAATAAACACGACTCAACGCGCAGATTTAAAGAGAGATTTAAATTATTAGCAGCATTAACTTGTGTTAGATGAGGGCTGTGACAGGCAAACTCTGGCTTTCTTCATGTGAACAAGAACATTAATCTTCAATGTTTCATCTGAGTTCATGCTTTATCTCAGATTAAACTGTTCCATATACATATATGTCTTTATGTGTGATTCTAGACATGTTACTGAACATGAAGGCTCCCTGTGCATGAAGCTAGAACCTGGGCTGCAGGTCCCTTATGGAAAAAGAATATACTGCAGTATATTGTAAATATATCAAAATTATCATCACAATATATTTAAAATATACTGCAGCATATTACATTTTAAACAGCCCAACAAGCCCAACCCGTCTCCATTTTAAACACCACAACAAGCCCAACCAGTCTCCATTTTAAACACCCCAACAAGCCCAACCCGTCTCCATTTTAAACAGCCCAACAAGCCCAACCAGTCTCCATTTTAAACACCCCAACAAGCCCAACCCGTCTCCATTTTAAACACCCCAACAAGCCCAACCAGTCTCCATTTTAAACACCCCAACAAGCCCAACCCGTCTCCATTTTAAACACCCTAACAAGCCCAACCCGTCTCCATTTTAAACAGCCCAACAAGCCCAATCAGTCTCCATTTTAAACACCCCAACAAGCTTCTCCTGCCCTCCTTCAAAACAGGCTGTACAGGACCTGAGAGAGCCGTCTAATGCATGGCCTGTTTTTCACGGAACGTAGCAGAAACTTTGCATTTGCTGAGTATTAAGTGTCAGAGACGCGGTTTTGCGAGGCGCTTGCGTGCCAGTGCAGCTCCTGTGGTTGTGAAAGTGCGTGGGATCGGCTGACGATCCGATCTGATCTCCACTGCCTGATTTTTGGCACAGGGTCGGTGCCAGGGAGAGGTCCTCATTACCATCCGGCTCGGGGCGTATAATCCGAACCCGCGACTCCATCCGTAATGACAGGCACGCGTAAGAGCCAGAGGCAGCGGAAGTTAAAGGCGTTCAATTACCGCTGATTATTGACAGAAAGCTGAGGGCCAGAGGGAGTGATTAGTTATGTAGTGTGTGGGTAAAGCTGTGCGTGAGTCACACAGAGAACGAGAGGAGGGTAAGTGTTCATCTCCTACACCTGAGGGTCCAGGTCACCTGTACAAATTAAGTATTTATAATGTTACACCCATTCTGTCTCCCAGAGTGACATACTATTTATTCTGTTGCTACCCTCTTAGACTATTGTTCTATGTGCCTCCAGTGTTCTCCATACAACTAAATACAGGCACACGCACGCATACACACGCACGCACACTCAAGCACTCACCCAAACACGCAAGCATGCACCCACCCACACACAAAAGAATATGATCTCAATAAAAATATCTCATATATCAACAATAACAAGACATATACTACTGCTCTGCCATAATTGCAGATTAGATTGCATAATTAAAAGTTTGAGGGTTTGAATGAGTCCTCAATTCTTCATGGCTTTGTTTACTTAAAGTTACTTAAATCAATTGAATATCACATATGTGAAAAAAACCTCACTTAATTGGGTGTAGGGCAGGGTAGTCAGTATGACCAGAATGTTCTGTAGGCTCCTAGCGTCCGTGAATTGGAATATGACTCCAGCATACCATGAAAAGTCAACCATTGTATGCTTAGCTTATGGAGGTGGGAAACAACTTCTCTGGCATTGTTCCAGAATATCTCATAAAATGCTTTTAGTTCAGTCCAGATATGGTGACTGGAAACAAAGTTACACTGAAAAAATGTATAAAGTGAAAAGTCTGAGTCCGCATATCTTGCGTATCTTTTCATCAAATCTCCACCCCGAGTGCGTAGCCTATACACTGGAGAGATGCTTAAAACAGCGGATAAATGTCTGAATCACAAATAGCTTAAGCTAAGCTGAATTTCGGGAGTAAGTGCCATTTGCGCGTGATTATCTCAACTCTGAATCTGGCCCATAGAGTCCTGAGCCTCACTACGTCACTAAAAGCAGGCAGACCTGGGTTCAAATAGTATTTGTTTTGGATTCAAATACTTTTCTGCATTTGACTAAGCTTGCCTAGTGTACTGGGGCAAATTAAATTATCCCAAAAATGTAACCACACCCCCATTTGCTGCTACTAACATGCTCAAATGCACCAGGCAAGATCAATAGAGCAAATACAAAACAAATACTATTTGAACACAGGTCAGCTACAGAATCAGAAGTAGCCGTTGGCTGTTTTTTGTGTGTTTTTGCTCAGGCAGCAGGTAGCCAGCGCACATGTCTTAGCAAAAAGCATTCCTGGGAGCGGACGGTAGCGGCTGATTTTTGTCAGGGCTCACATACCTGCCGCTTGGGCCGTTTGCGGGTATTTAGAGAAGCTTATCGCTGTCTGGGCTCATTAAACAGCCAGATCCCTGAGCTCTCCCCTGAGGAGCCAGGCGAAATGGAGGGAGGGTCAAGTCCCGTTCCTCCTCAAATGTTGAACTCGTTGAAAGAATGTTGGCGGGTGTTCTCTACTGGATCTTTTATGACAGGTTTCAAAACAGTCTACGGCGCTCGTTAGGAACAGCTCGCTGACTGGGAATATCATCAGGGCCCCTGAGCATTCTACGCCCTTTGCAGCTTGTTTGGAATGTGCTGTCTGTTTTACTAAAAGTCCTGATGCTGTAATCTCTCTCTGGGGTCACTCCCCTGCCTCCCTAAACCCCCGCCGTGTCACCCCACACACGCCCACTGTTCCAGCACAAGAGCTCAGCGAGAGCTTCCTACTGTAACCTTTAAACAAAGGCCGAGGGACACATTCTCACACGGTCTCACACTTGGCGGTAGGTACTGAGTTGTAGTGGTAGGGACTGAGTTTTGGCAGTAGGTACTGAGTTTTGGCGATAAGGACTGAGTTTCGGCGATAAGGACTGAGTTTTGGCGGTAAGAATTGAGTTTTGGCGGTAGGTACTGAGTTTTGGTGGTAGGTACTGAGTTTTGGCGATAAGGACTGAGTTTTGGCGATACAGACTGAGTTTTGGCAGAAGGTACTGAGTTTTGGTGGTAGGGACTGAGTTTTGGTGGTAAAGATTGAGTTGTGAAGATAAGGACTGAGTTTCAGCAGTATGGACTGAGTTTTGGCAGTAATGATTGAGTTGTGGTGGTAGGGACTGAGTTTTGGCAGTAAGGATTGAGTTGTGGCGATAAAAACTGAGTTCTGGCGGTAAGGATTGAGTTGTCGCGATAAAGGCTGAGTTTTGGCAGTAGGGACTGAGTTGTGGTGGTAGGGACTGAGTTGTGGCAGTAAGGATTTAGTTGTGGCGATAAGGACTGAGTTTTGGTGGTAGGGACTGAGTTGTGGCGATAAGGACTGAGTTTTGGTGGTAGGGACTGAGTTGTGGCGATAAGGATTGAGTTGTGGCAATAAGGACTGAGTTTTGGCGGTAAGGAATGAGTTGTGGTGGTAGGGACTGAGTTTTGGCGGTAAGAAATTAGTTGTGGCGATAAGCATTGAGTTGTCGCAATAAGGACTGAGTTTTGGCAGTAGGGACTGAGTTGTGGCGGTAAGGATTGAGTTGTGGCGATAAGGACTGAGTTTTGGCGGTAAGGATTGAGTTTTGGTGGTAGGGATTGAGTTGTGGCGATAAGGACTGAGTTTTTGTGATAAGGATTGGGTTGTGGCGATAAGGACTGAGTTTTGGCAATAAGGATTGAGTTGTCACGATAAGGGCTGAGTTTTGGCGGTAGGGACTGAGTTTTGGCGGTAAAGATTGAGTTTTGGTGGAAGGGATTGAGTTGTGGCGATAAGGATTGAGTTTTTGTGATAAGGATTGGGTTGTGGCGATAAGGACTGAGTTTTGGCAGTAAGGATTGAGTTGTCACGATAAGGGCTGAGTTTTGGCAGTAGGTACTGAGTTGTGGCGGTAAGGATTGAGTTGTGGCGATAAGGACTGAGTTTTGGCGGTAGGGACTGAGTTTTGGCGGTAAGGATTGAGTTTTGGTGGTAGGGATTGAGTTGTGGCGATAAGGACTGAGTTTTTGTGATAAGGATTGGGTTGTGGCGATAAGCATTGAGTTGTCACAATAAGGAATGAGTTGTGGCGATAAGCATTGAGTTGTCACAATAAGGACTGAGTTTTGGCAGTAGGGACTGAGTTGTGGTGGTAAGGACTGAGTTTTGGCGGTAGGTACTGAGTTTCGGTGGTAAGGACTGAGTTTTGGCAGTAGGTACTGAGTTTTGGCGGTAGGTACTGAGTTTTGGTGGTAAGGACTGAGTTTTGGTGGTAAGGACTGAGTTTTGGCGGTAGGTATTGAGTTGTGGCGACAAGGACTGAGTTTTGGCGGTAGGTACTGAGTTTTGGCGGTAAGGACTGAGTTTTGGCGGTAGGTATTGAGTTGTGGCAGTAAGGATTGAGTTGTGGCAGTATAATTAAGCTGAGCTCTCGGGCCACCTTCACACTGCTCCCCAGTCTCTGATCCCATTGTCTCTGTGGGCTTATCCAGGGATTTTCCAATCAATAACCCTCAATAGATGTGAGCCACACGCATGTGAAGGGCAGGCCATTGTTGTGGTCAGAGCTGGCTGGATTAGCACAGATCTCTCATTGAGGTGTGAGGGAGGTTTCCCCAAAAGCCCCCCTCCCCCAAAATCTGTGCACTTTGAACGGAGCAGGGACTACACCACATGACAAAACACACTTTCAAAGCCCTTCGTGTTCTCTCTAGGTTCACTGGTTAATGGAAGGCAGAGTTCTGAATAGTGGATCTACAGTTAAAAGCCAAGCGGATAATTTGCTCCTTAAATTGAGGCCGTTTGAGCATTAAATGACGTAATGAGGAACACTTGACATAATGTCTTTCTAGAGGGGAACATGATCCAGTGGACCTCATGTGTTCTGTGAAAACAGATACCAAAATAGACACGTTTCTTCCTTGATTCTCGCTTCCATTTTGATTGAACGCTTCTTCACCTCGGAGCTGAAAAGAACAACAGTGTATTGAGTTTCCGCCATTCATCGTTTCGCGGGTCTGTCGGGGGCCTGGCATTGATGTTGACGTTTGCGCCTGGGAGACGGTTTACACACATGCTGAGCAGCAAGGCGTATGATCTCAGCATGCTAATAGTTCTGCTGGTCTTGATCTCCATACTCTGATCTGCACTACATTACCCAGAATGTCCCGCCCCTCGAGGGAGAGCAGGCCAGGGAACCACCCGAAGCTCTCGACTCCCATGTGAAAAAAGTGTTATACTTTAAGCATAATTAAAGCTTATATGATTATACTTCAGCTGTGCTGAAGTGTACTATTTTATACTTTCAAATACCTGTAGTATAATTAAAGCTTATATGATTATACTTCAGCTGTGCTGAAGTGTACTATTTTATACTTTCAAATACCTGTAGTATAATTAAAGCTTATATGATTATACTTCAGCTGTGCTGAAGTGTACTATTTTATACTTTCAAATACCTGTAGTATAATTAAAGCTTATATGATTATACTACAGCTGTGCTGAAGTGTACTATTTTATACTTTCAAATACCTGTAGTAGAATTAAAGCTTATATAATTATACTACAGCTGTGCTGAAGTTCACTATTTTATACTTTAATGTGCTTCATGTATAATTAAATGTATAATTAAAGTTTATATAATTATATGTCAACTATGCTTTTAAATTTTATCATTTAAAATACCAGAAGTATAATTAAATAACTAAATAACTAAATGTAGAAATGTATATTTTTTTCACATGAGCTGTAAGCCCTGGTATTCGAACAGGGGGGCAATAGACACCTGGGGAGTGAGGGGGCAGTTAAAAATGACGAGGGGGCAAATACTTTATATAGTACAACAGGTTATCATCCTGCTATGCAGTGGCAGCTGGTGCCAGTTCTCCTCGGTGGGGCTATCTCAACCACCCCCCCCCCCCCCCCCCCACCCCCACCCCCCCATTTCATTGTCATTATGGGCGGAGCCAGGAATTTTGACTGGGGTAGCTTAGGTGGTGCTATATCCAAAGATTTTCTAATACCCTCTCTGCTATATCGTTGCTTCTCTAATTTCCACAATCACGCAACACATGCCCGCACTGTATGCAGCCATATCCTACTAGATTTTGAATTAGGCTACCTTTGAAACCCTAACTTCTGAAAAGGTAAAAGCTTTAACCCGATCCACGTTGGCGCCCCATACTATAGTGGTAGACGTATCGGTCCCAATTACAGTATTTATGTTTGTCTTAAATTATAAACTAGGCTACAGCTTTAAGAAAAGGTTGGATCGGGTTAAAGCTTTTACCTTTTCAGAAGTTAGGGCTTCAAAAGTAGCCTAATTCAAAATTGGAGCATGTTCCATCGAACTCATTGCGCAAGCTGGAGAACCTACCGAGTCACTGTCACAAAGATTGAGCTGCATTTCCATACAGTCTACGGTTCTATGCTTCTTCTACTCGTCTCCTAGTACTGACATCTTTAAGGCGACGAGAACAATATATTTTTTTTTTTAAATATATCCCCTCATCCCAAACAAACCCATGACTGAGGATGGTTCAAACACAGCTAGCACGTGAGGAAACACATATCAGGTGCAGGAAGTGGAGACACAAAATGGAGAAAAGGGAAAACGTGGAATACAAATACTGAAAACACATAGAAACGTAAAACCAGGAAATCAACACACAGAGGCACAGGACGTGACACTGCTCCATTACTCTGTCACCATAGCGATGACAGTCCCAGATGTGGGTTAATAAATACACTGTCAATTTAAGATCCATTTTATTTAACACAGTTCACCTGCAACACAAGTGCAGTGTTTTAATGGCTCTTACTTAAACACAAACGCTCGAGCTGCAGTCTGTATGTTTCATATTACACACAAAGCATATTTCATGTCTTTTATTGTGAATATGGCTAGGACTGTTTTAGTTAACCGCAAGCAATTCTAAAAATAGACTGATCCACGGCAAACAGACAGAGTGCTGCGATATTCCCCTTGCATGCATTTCACTTGGTTTCACAATTAGTTGCTGTGTTTAAGGTGAAAACAGGGACCAGCAGACCCTGCGGCTCTCTAGGACCAGGGTTGCCTACCCCTGGCCTAGTACTTAGATTCATATTTGCCTTTTTAGGGTTGTTTTTAAACGTTCTTGTTCCTAGTTTGAAAATGCACTATGTACGTCGCTCTGGATAAGAGCGTCTGCTAAATGTCTATAATGTAATGTAATGTAATGTAACATAGATCAAAACAGGCTGAACGACTGCTAAGGGCTAGCAGTTTCTTTGTGTACTCATAAATTATATATGCTTAAAATTTACCATATTAGATTTAAAAGTACATAACTGGATATTTGGTCCATTAACAGCATATTTCTAAAGGCATGGCTATACTCTCCCAGTTATATACTAATAATAATAATAATAATAATAATAATAATAATAATAATAATAATAATAATATTAATAATAATAATAATAATACACACGCACACATGCACAGGTCAGGCAAAAATAAATAATCTGTAGAAATAATACCAAACACAGTTTCTGTGCTCTCAGAAACAACATTCAAAATTAGCAACATATCCAACTGCATGGTCTTTATCAAGATTAAACCGTGTGAGTAAAAATGTCCCTTTTGCTAAATAAATGACAGGGAAACATTGAAACATAATACATGATTCATTCATGAACGCGTACATTTATTTACAAAGGGAGTTGGTACAAAAAATGTATGTCGGATTCATCAAACCATGTGGAAAAGGTAGATTTTTTCACTTACGATGCGCGTCCACGTTATTTTGTGATTAGCATAAATACACGCCCATGAATCGCCTTATATGAAGGCTGCCACTTCCATTTAAAGCTCCATATCTAGTCAGAATGGCCCAGGAAGCAAAGGAAAAAATTATTCTGACACTGAAATCAAAGTTTTATTAGCAGATGTTCAATCGAGGAAGAAATTGTTTAATATTGTCAGTACTGGCATCATGAACTGGTAAAGTAAAGGCCTAGCAGGAGATGTACCATACGAGCGCATTGCTTTATCGCAGTCTGGAAATAAATTAAACGTTATTCATTTTGTAATTCTGTTGGGGTTCTGTGCATGTGAGTTGTGGTTTGAAATCGGGTAATCACATGGGCTACCTTATTTTAGAATCTCTCTGGCGCGTTCTAATTGCGATCACATTGATGCGCGTGTCCCACACAGCTCAGGTTTTACTGGGATATAGCCTGCTGGCTACATTCTAACCGGTTAAAAAACTTTCACTTTTGAATAAAGTTGATTAGGGGTTCCCCCTGAACGCAAGATGGCGTTTCACTGACTTTTCAAAAAAAACGTGGGGTGTGCAGTCTATGGCACCGATAACATTGGACAGATTGTCAATTTTATAAAAACCCTGCTTTACCTACACCTGGCTTTGCATCTTGTAGGGGAACTGGATGTTTGCTGGCATTAGCTGGATTAAGCTGTTGACCACAATTGCAACCCTGCCGACACTTTAAAGCAAATTTCGTTAATTGGTTAAATGTGTGTTTTCATTAGCAGTGTGTAAGGTCATGTAGAATTTCCATTTTTAGCTATTTAAAAAGAATTGTAGGCTACTGTTCATTAGCCTACGTTATGGGTCTAATTAAAGTTTCATAGCCTACAATTGATTAATAGGCATAATCTAAAGTGTTTGCTTTTTACAATCAAGGCTATACATTTAGTCTTGTGAATTTAACAAAAAATAAAAATAAATTAATATTGTAATTATCTCTCAGAAGCGACATTTACCGGCATTCTGAATTTAGGAACGTGGTACGTGTGCTCCAGAGCAGGTGTAAATTTTGTTCGGAGGTACTAACAAATCTCAGATACAAAAATGTTGATGAATACCAAAATACGGGCAAAATTGCAAATACGAACGATTTACATACAAATTCGTTCTAATCACGTTTCATGAATAAGGCCCATTGAGTGGATCCATCAGTTTTGCTCCAATATTGGAAGGTTTGGGTTTTTTAAATCCTTAAATTAGTGTCATTAGATGACATATTGTCATCCCACAGTCTAGCACTGGCACTATAATATACAGGTGTACACTGCACTATAATATACAGGTGTACACTGCACACAACCTCTGGCTGCCATGAGAGAAGATTTCATTTGAGTTCTGACTGTCCCAGCCCGTTCGGCTAGTCCCTTAGCCACCATATTTATGCCATAAGAGTGTTCATTTTCCCTCCAAAACCTCTCTCACACAGGTCCACCTTCTCACCCCAGCTAAACATGACAATCTACACCTCCCTCTCTCTCTCTCTCCCCCTCTGTCCAGAGGCGTCTGCCACTCACATCGATCTCACATCGATCTTTCTGTTCTCTTCTGAGATTCTGATTATTTAGCAGCTCTTTAACACTGGAACAGATCTGTCTGACTGCACTCAGAGTTGCAAGGAGGCCAATGCTGAAGGAACAGGCCTCAGTGCTGGAGAAACAAGCCCCAGTGCTGGAGGAACAGGCCTCAGTGCTGGAGGAACAGGCCTCAGTGCTGGAGGAACAGGCCTCAGTGCTGGAGAAACAGGCCCCAGTGCTGGAGGAACAGGCCTCAGTGCTGGAGGAACAGGCCCCAGTGCTGGAGGAACAGGCCTCAGTGCTGGAGAAACAGGCCCCAGTGCTGGAGGAACAGGCCCCAGTGCTGGAGGAACAGGCCTCAGTGCTGGAGGAACAGGCCCCAGTGCTGGAGAAACAGGCCCCAGTGCTGGAGGAACAGGCCTCAGTGCTGGAGGAACAGGCCTCAGTGCTGGAGGAACAGGCCTCAGTGCTGGAGAAACAGGCCCCAGTGCTGGAGGAACAGGCCCCAGTGCTGGAGGAACAGGCCTCAGTGCTGGAGGAACAGGCCTCAGTGCTGGAGTAACAGGCCCCAGTGCTGGAGGAACAGGCCTCAGTGCTGGAGTAACAGGCCCCAGTGCTGGAGGAACAGGCCTCAGTGCTGGAGTAACAGGCCCCAGTGCTGGAGGAACAGGCCTCAGTGCTGGAGGAACAGGCCTCAGTGCTGGAGAAACAGGCCGCAGTGCTGGAGAAACAGGCCTCAGTGCTGGAGAAACAGGCCCCAGTGCTGGAGAAACAGGCCTCAGTGCTGGAGAAACAGGCCCCAGTGCTGGAGAAACAGGCCTCAGTGCTGGAGGAACAGGCCCCAGTGCTGGAGGAACAGGCCTCAGTGCTGGAGAAACAGGCCTCAGTGCTGGAGAAACAGGCCTCAGTGCTGGAGGAACAGGCCCCAGTGCTGGAGGAACAGGCCTCAGTGCTGGAGAAGCAGGCCTCAGTGCTGGAGAAGCAGGCCTCAGTGCTGGAGAAACAGGCCTCAGTGCTGGAGAAACAGGCCTCAGTGCTGGAGGAACAGGCCCCAGTGCTGGAGAAACAGGCCCCAGTGCTGGAGGAACAGGCCCCAGTGCTGGAGAAACAGGCCCCAGTGCTGGAGGAACAGGCCCCAGTGCTGGAGGAACAGGCCTCAGTGCTGGAGAAACAGGCCCCAGTGCTGGAGAAACAGGCCTCAGTGCTGGAGAAACAGGCCCCAGTGCTGGAGGAACAGGCCTCAGTGCTGGAGGAACAGGCCCCAGTGCTGGAGAAACAGGCCTCAGTGCTGGAGGAACAGGCCTCAGTGCTGGAGGAACAGGCCCCAGTGCTGGAGAAACAGGCCCCAGTGCTGGAGAAACAGGCCCCAGTGCTGGAGAAACAGGCCCCAGTGCTGGAGAAACAGGCCCCAGTGCTGGAGAAACAGGCCCCAGTGCTGGAGGAACAGGCCTCAGTGCTGGAGAAACAGGCCTCAGTGCTGGAGGAACAGGCCCTAGTGCTGGAGGAACAGGCCTTAGTGCTGACACGCTCAAGGGCCTAGAACTTTCCAGCCGGGAGAGGACCCGTCATGATGGACACAATTATGTCAGAAGATGGAAGGGCACGTTGAGTTCACGTGTCTGCCACCGTTCTCTCCGTCCAAGTTTGAATATCCTTTTGAAAACATGTCTTTCATCAGTGATTTGCTTGAGGCGAACTGAATGCAAAATTACTTACAGATTCTCCAGAAACTATTTCTGTGGAAGACGTGATTCAGTGGATCATACACTTGTTTTGAAGAGCTTTCGACAGCAACGGTACTCAGCGTGGCGGCATTCACCTCATCACTGTTTGATCCTTTTCAATGCTGCTTCTGTTTCCTAGGAGATCTGCATCATAGAAAAAACATAAACATCTCTTTCTCAGCATAGCTGAAAACAAATGTCTCTTGCTGCGAAGTTACTATGGAAAAGCAGGCAGTATATTCTGCCATCCAATGGCAACCTGTTAAAATTATATTTAATTGTTGTCACATCATTCTGATTGGTTGATAAGAAGTAATTAATTTAGGCATAATTTTATGTAAATATTATCAATGGCAGTTCAGTTCAGAATAAGGCTAAAATGAAAATATTGGCTTATCATACCAGTACCCTCTTTATATAATGCTGTGTGTGTGTGTGTGTGTGTGTGTACATTTGTTGAACATCATAATAACCAGGCCAATATTAAGTCCTATTAGCGTTAGCAATGAAAAAAATGTCAAGCGCAGAGTAAAGTATACAATATACACCTTGTTTGCATTATCTATCTCAGGAGGAGCATAGCCCAATGCCTATACAATCTACGTTCCTTCTTCTGTGAAATGGTGTTGATGGTAGTTTTGTATGCCTAAGTAAAGTGTCAATTATATTTTATTTGTATAGCGCTTTTTACAGAGAACTGAGAACTGAAAGACGCTTTACAAAAGAAACAGAAGGAACATTGGGTAAAAACCAGGAGCTCGTTTCACGAAAGCTGCAATGTCCGAGCTGCGATCGATTTTTTCTATACTTTTTGGAGTGTTTCACGTAGAAATCGCAATTGCAAGCCAGGCGCTCGTTTCCCCAAAGTTGCGACGTGCGAGCTGCGATCTGCGAGATGCGATCAATTTCTCCTGCACCTTTTGTAGT
>CM040398.1:1347500-1355000 GCA_022702515.1 Ilyophis sp. 1 JC-2022 | reverse complement strand
ACGACATCCAGAACAGTATGGTTGTAAAGATAAAAAGCTCATTCATGATATGTTACACTTTTTTTCAAACAAAGGTTTGGAAGAAGATCCGGTCGTTAGCTTATTAACTTGCTTGTTTCGTTATTGCGCCCGTAGCGGTCCCACTAACCTCCTGAAGCGTGTGTTAGCAGCAGTTTTTACCATTCATTTATGTGCTAAAAGGGTGCTTTTGAGACCTCTTTCACCATGCAATGGGAGTGAATGGAGAGAGAAAAAACGTCATTCTTCGTTGGCCAGTTGCTGACCACTGGAGCAAGTCATGAAGGTGAGCTTGAATATTACGACTCATATCGGCGCCAGGTATCTATACAACAGGTAGCTATACAACTTTTTAAAAATCAGCGGGCAGTTGCCACTTGTAACAAATACGATTAAAATGAATTGATAGGCTGGTGCATTTAATTGCTTTGGTGTTGGTCCATCACGGAAAGAGCAAGCTTGTTTTCCTTTTACAGAACGTTGTAAGAAGCAGAGCTCAAATTGCATTACTAAACTAATAAAACAGGATTACCATGTGTCCATTTTTAATTCTTTAAAGTTAAAAAATAAGTGGACAAATTAACATAAATTAAATTCATTATATTCAAAATTCTGGAAGTCTGCACTTTAACCTCAAAGTCACTGTATCAGTTCAAATCAATGTGCTGGAGTACAGAACCAAAACAACAAAAAACATGTCACTGTCCAAATACTTTTGGACTGCACTGTATATTGTATGTCTTGTCACTCTTCCCATTGACAGGCACAATTTAGAATAATGTGGGAAGGACCTTTCTAACAGGTAATGGCAGCGGCAGCCAATCGGAATACTTGGAATTTTAGCTCGTGCACCAAATGAAGGGCAGGCAGTAGTCACTGCAGATCCCGCCTCCTTTCAGAAAAGACCACAGTGATTGGTTCAAAATATTCTTTATTTTCTTCATGTTGACAGATGGCTCTAGCCAACCGGTCGGTACAGACATCAGGTGATGCTCATGAGTTTGAGCTCTGAATGCGTCCCCAGTCTTCAGTCTCTATTTGATGATCACCAGCTTCACCAGTAATTTATTCTTCCACAGTTTTCTTCATTAAAAGAAGGTGAGGGCACGCGGTACAATTTAAAAACCTGCAATGGTAAATTACTTTCAAGTTAGGTAGTGTCACCAAATTTGACGCGGTCTTGTTTGAATGGAACTACAAAAACAGGAGCGACGTGGGGCCTGTATGGACTCCATTAGCAGTGTAAAACTCACACTGTTAATCTCCCTGTGCTGAAGGATGCTGGGAATTCAAGGCTCCATTACAGGCTTGGAGAGAATCTGCCGTGTCTGTGCCCCCCCCCACGCCCGGTGTCATGTTGTTTCTGTGTTTCCAGTGTCTGGAGTCTCTGGATGAACAGGACGCTGTGTTCCCTGTGACTGAGGGTTTTAATTATGCAGCGCATTAGCTGGGGGTGTGGTGTGTTGGGTGGGGGGGGGGGGTTGGTTCCTGCGGGTCAGCCACCTGGCTCTGCCCGTCAGCAGTGGCCCCTATGCGTGTGCATGCTCCACATTCTCACAGTCACCCTAACCGCCACTTCCTCCCCCTGCAATGGCAAATATTAAAAGGCCGCTTCCTGTTTAGAAAGACGATCCTCCCCGTTTACTGCTTCTCGGACCTTCCTTAAAAGCAGAAAAAACTCACTCCAAATCTCACCTGAGTCGGGAGGCGATTGCCCCTGAACCCGGCCTCGATGGATCAGAAAACAGCCCCCCCCCCCAACCTATCCTCGATGGATCTGGAAAGCGATCACCCACGAACCCGGCCTGGATGGATGCGACAGGGCAGCGCTCCATTTTTCTGGTTTTCTGTCAGGGGATTTAAGGTCCTGGAAGCCACAGTGACTTCAATTAATGAGTAAAATGAATGAAATTATCTGCCACTCGTACATTTTACAGCAGCCAGGACCTCAAACCCGAGCTACACACCATCTGCACCTGGCCTCGCATTGCCTGGCAACAGAGTGCCTGGGTGACATCAGAGGGGTGCAGACCATCCCCTGGGTGCTGAGTTTGGGTGCTGAGTTAAAAAGCGGCACGTGTTGCTTCCCTCGGGGGGGCTAGGTTTCGCAGTTTTAGATCTAGATTATGTCATGGCATACAGCTATTGCTTCCTCCCCAGCATCGCTCCATCCATGCTGGAGCAACAGTATCTGCTCATTATTACATGAGCTGATTAAATCATTTGTGCTTGGAGGATATTACAGTGTTTGCATTTCATTAAAATCTTTTAGCGAAAAGGCTACATTTAGCCCTGCACAGCTCGACTGATTAGACACAGTGCAGAGTTAGGCATTGCGGTTTCAAAGATAAAAAGCATATAAAGCCGCACACAAATGCACTGAGAACCTAGCGTGTACATTTCCCTTTGGCCACCCTTTGAGTAAATTCCATTATAGCTGATGTTGTGACGAGTGCACTGCTTTCTGTTTGGCCATATGGAAACGGACTGCTCTGGGCTTCTGTGGTTCAGAACACAGGCTCGCCATCCAACACATATTAAAGTCAGAACACCAGACAGACAAATGGACTGAGACACCCAGACTCCCACACCAGTGTAAACATATGGTCCTGATGGCTGATATACTGGGAAAGACACAGGAAATAGAACGAGAGGGTGGAGGAAATGGGAAAGACACAGGGACAGAGGGGGTGGGGGAAATGGGAAAGACACAGGGACAGAGGGGGTGGAGGTAATGGGAAAGACACAGGGACAGAGGGGGTGGGGGAAATGGGAAAGACACAGGGACAGAGGGGGTGGGGGAAATGGGAAAGACACAGGGACAGAGGGGGTGGAGGTAATGGGAAAGACACAGGGACAGAGGGGGTGGGGGAAATGGGAAAGACACAGGGACAGAGGGGGTGGAGGTAATGGGAAAGACACAGGGACAGAGGGGGTGGAGGTAATGGGAAAGACACAGGGACAGAGGGGGTGGGGGAAATGGGAAAGACACAGGGACAGAGGGGGTGGAGGTAATGGGAAAGACACAGGGACAGAGGGGGTGGAGGTAATGGGAAAGACACAGAGACAGAGGGGGTGGAGGAAATGGGAAAGACACAGGGACAGAGGGGGTGGAGGAAATGGGAAAGACACGGGGACAGAGGGGGTGGAGGTAATGGGAAAGACACAGAGACAGAGGGGGTGGAGGTAATGGGAAAGACACAGGGACAGAGGGGGTGGAGGAAATGGGAAAGACATGGGGACAGAGGGGGTGGAGGTAATGGGAAAGACACAGGGACAGAGGGGGTGGAGGTAATGGGAAAGACACAGAGACAGAGGGGGTGGAGGTAATGGGAAAGACACAGGGACAGAGGGGGTGGGGGAAATGGGAAAGACACGGGGACAGAGGGGGTGGAGGTAATGGGAAAGACACAGGGACAGAGGGGGTGGAGGTAATGGGAAAGACACAGGGACAGAGGGGGTGGAGGTAATGGGAAAGACACAGAGACAGAGGGGGTGGAGGTAATGGGAAAGACACAGGGACAGAGGGGGTGGAGGTAATGGGAAAGACACAGGGACAGAGGGGGTGGGGGAAATGGGAAAGACACAGGGACAGAGGGGGTGGATGTAATGGGAAAGACACAGAGACAGAGGGGGTGGGGTAATGGGAAAGACACAGGGACAGAGGGGGTGGAGGAAATGGGAAAGACACAGGGACAGAGGGGGTGGAGGTAATGGGAAAGACACAGGGACAGAGGGGGTGGAGGTAATGGGAAATACACAGGGACAGAGGGGGTGGGGGAAATGGGAAAGACACAGGGACAGAGGGGGTGGAGGTAATGGGAAAGACACAGGGACAGAGGGGGTGGGGGAAATGGAAGGGTTGTATACAATAATGGGTGCAATTACACAAGCTCTCTGTGTCCTAAATCCCAAGAGGAAAAGCTATGTGTGGAGTGTAACTGCAGCAGGACAGCTTTCCCAGACATATCAATGACTTCCCACATTCATATGTTCCCAACGCACACATACACATACACACACACGCACATACACATGCGCACATACACGCACACACACGCACACACACGCACACACACACACACACACACACACACAGGTCTGTTCCCTTCTCTCCTAGCCCTTTCTCATAAGTGTGGCGCTGTAGATTAGCAGGAAGCTCAGCTTCTGCTTCCTGCCGTTGGGCCAGCTGTTAGCCAGCAAGCGGCGCTGCGGAGAAGAGCACACAGCACACTCTCTACACTCTCACACGTCTCCGGCCGGACGCTACCGACGGTGAAAGGGGATCTCAGACACCCCGATCCCGCCATGGCAGACATCGGAAAGGAATGCCTTGCTGAAGAGAAGCGGGATGACTGGCGTTACCTGGGCCTGTGGCTCCAGGTTTGGGAGAGCGGTGAGAATCCAGCGCACCCCTCTCTACAGGCCGGGAGATTTCGGCAAGCCCACCCCAACTTCAGGAGACGCTTCCACAAGTCTCAAATACACTTTCCGCCCAGAAACGGTGATAAAGTGCTTAAACACACACTGTAAAATGTTCGTTTTAACTTAGCAATGACAAGTTTATATGACTCCGCAATGTACTCTATCAGAGTAAAATCTACTATTTTAGGGTTAATTAAAAAATGTATTTAAAAACGGACATTTTACTGTGTGGACAAAGATACAAACGACACAGAACCCAGAACTTCACATGGTGGCGCGTCATTGTGACAGAATGCATGATTATAACGTTGCAGTGACGTTGTGGGAGCGCTTTGCACTAGCTAAGACCTTATCAAGGCCACCCGGAGCACGTGGCCACAATGCTGCAACAACGTGAAGACCGTAGCTGGATATCTTCTCTGCTCGATACTGCCAGTCTCGCATGCCCCTTGAACACAGAACACTTGTGTAGTTACAACGTTGCAGCTACGTTATGAGAATGATGTGTGCTAGGCTAGCCCCCTAGCCCCCTCCATTGTCTCAGGACCAAGCCGGTCTGTGAGAGTGAATTGCGATAGGGGGGCGCGGGGGTGGGGGGGGGGGGTGAGCGCTTAACACCTGTGAGCAGTGTGTGATTGATGAACACCTGTGGCTCTGAGCATGATTGATGAGGCAGAGTGCTGGCAGGGCACATGAGCTTGTTTACTGTACCTCATTCCAGCACGGTTCTGTGGTCCTTGCTAAAGCTCAGCCCCCCAGAGATCATGGAGGAGGGGATTCAGGAACTCCGCAAAAACTGAACTTTGACCTCTTTTTGGTCAACATACCGTTCAGCAGATGCTAATGATAGATGAAGACCAGCGGGCGATACGCCCCTCTACCATGCTTCACCCACTCGCGATCAGGCGTCAGGACACCCCCCTGCCCACAAACTCTTCGCCATGTTCCCAGGTATCTGAGCCAATTACAAAAAGAACTAACACACTAAAGCCATCTTTACACTGCTGTGCCACATATTTACACTGCAACTGCCTTTAACCCGGTATTTGTTCTTTACACTGCAGAAGAACCGGCATATGATTCCACAATTGTCCTAATAGGCCAGCATCGGAAATACTCGGGGCAAAGGGCAAAAATGCCCCAATAAAAAACATTTTGCCCCGAAAACACAATTGCCATCCACGCACCGATGCACTGCATGTAGCCTAGCCTACACAGTCAGCGTTTCACTCCTCTGCTCGGCCAACTGCTCATAGCCTACAGATACATACTAGACACTAGATACATACTAGATACTAGATACATACTAGATACATACTAGACACTAGATACATACTAGATACTAGATACATACTAGATACTAGATACATACTAGATACTAGATACATACTAGATACATACTAGACACTAGATACATACTAGATACTAGATACATACTAGATACTAGATGCATACTAGATACATACTAGATACTAGATGCATACTAGATACTAGATACATACTAGATACTAGATGCATACTAGATACATACTAGATACTAGATACATACTAGATACTAGATACATACTAGATACTAGATGCATACTAGATACTAGATACATACTAGATGCATACTAGATACATACTAGACACTAGATACATACTAGATACTAGATACATACTAGATACTAGATGCATACTAGATACATACTAGATACTAGATGCATACTAGATACTAGATGCATACTAGATACTAGATGCATACTAGATACATACTAGATACTAGATGCATACTAGATACTAGATGCATACTAGATACATTCTAGATACTAGATACATACTAGATACATACTAGACACTAGATACATACTAGATACTAGATACATACTAGATACTAGATACATACTAGATACTAGATGCATACTAGATACTAGATGCATACTAGATACATACTAGATACTAGATGCATACTAGATACTAGATACATACTAGATACTAGATGCATACTAGATACTAGATGCATACTAGATAGATACTAGATGCATACTAGATACTAGATGCATACTAGATACATACTAGATACTAGATGCATACTAGATACTAGATGCATACTAGATACATACTAGATACTAGATACATACTAGATCCAAGTCTTTTGATGTTGGGTCACAGACATCAGGAAGTCATGGCATGCAAAGAATATGCGACCAAATATTAAAAATGATTACTTTATTTTATATATAAATGCAGGGGTGCCAATAATTGTGGCACACATGGTTTTGTTCAAAATAATTATTTCTTGATGAGGGATTTATTTTTCTCATAATAAATTTATTTCAATAAAAAATTGGCTACCAACACTTTTTTGCATCTGTGACCAAGAATATAAAGACATTTAACACAATCAAGACAAACTACTGCTAGGGCACTGTTTCAGCGGTGTGATAAAATTAACAAACATACTCAATCAATACTGTATCTCTTGTTTTTATTTTTTAAACTTGCTGTTTTGTTAGATTTTTATTCCCCTAGCTTTCATTTGTTCCACGATTGTCTGGTTAGCGTTTGAGTCACGGAACGTAGCTACCATCAATACCATAACATTTTCACTGTCCAGTTATTTCCCTTATCTTTTCCAGTGGCCATTGTTTTGTTGGGTCCTTTTTTAATCTGTCCCTCACACCACAGATTGTATGTTACTTTTTTCCTTAGGATACATTTCTGTTGAAACTGTTCATACAGAGTAACTCATGTGGACAGCTGACAGCTGATGGAATGTTTATATGGCGCGTTTACGTGCAGTAGACATGGATGAATCACTTGAAGGGTTGCTTCTCCTGACTTATTTTTCCATAGAGTTCAATAGGAAAATGAGTCAGGAGAAACAACCCTTAAAGTGATCCATCCATATCTACTGCGTATCTGGCAGCAGAGTGATGGTTTGAGGCTCGTTTGATATGTCAGACCCTTAATGACTTACAGCCATTTATACAACCATGTGTTCTATACTATTCCCGTGTAATTTACGTTTAATCTAGTCCCACCCCCAAATTCACATAAAGATCCATTCAAATGCAG